>APFE030336816.1:15185-31749 GCA_000404065.3 Pinus taeda
AAAGCTTATAACCCTTTAAACCATCCTTATACCCAATAAATATGCACTTTTCAGATTTACTATCCAACTTGGTTCGTCTCTCCTTTGGAACATGTACATATATATCACATTCAAATACCCTCAGATGTGAAAGAGAGGGTTTCTTACCAGTCCATACCTCTTGTGGAGTCTTATCCTCCAACGTTGATGAAGGTGATCTGTTGACCAGGTAACATGCTGTCTCCACAGCCTCTGCCCAGAATTCATATCCTAACCTGGCACCACTGAGCATGCCTCTTTCCATTTCCATCAACGTATTTTTCATTCCTTCTGCAACTCCATTTTTCTCAGGTTTGTATGGAGTAGTCTTATGTTGTGCTATACCACACTTCTTATAGAATTCTTCAAATTCCTTACTGCAAAACTCTCCATCGTTATCTGTCCTCAACACCTTTATCTTCTTCTCTGTCTAGTTTTCCACCAGAGCCTTAAATTCTTTAAACCTATCAAAGACTTCAGATATCTTCTTAAGGAAATATATCCATGTATTCCTTGAAAAATCATCTATAAATGATACATAGTACATAGAACCCAGTGATGGAACCTTTACAGGTCCAAACACATCACTATGCACAAGTTCTAATATCTATTTCACCCTCTTACCACTAGAGGGGAAACTCACCCGATTCTGCTTCCCATATACACAATTTTCACAGATATCAAAATCCAGAGAGCTATTACTCATACCTTCTACCATACCTTTACCATGAAGTATTCGAAGGCCCTTCTCTCCAATATGTCCAAGCCTTTGATGCCACAACATGGTCTTCTCTCCAGATACCACTAAATTTTCTGCTCCACTTTCAAGAACCATAGAGCTATTGCATCCATCAACAATAGTGCTACCTTGCAGCTTGTACAGAGTTCCAATATGAACTCCCCACATCAATACTAGTGCTCCCTGAACCATCTTGCATGTATCCTTCTCGAACACTATTTTTACACCTACATCATCCAACTTGCTTACAGAAATTAGATTTCTGGCTAATGCAGGAATATGCAGAACACCCGGAAGTGTTCTAACCCTTCCCCTTTGCAACTTCAACTTTAATTTTCCATGAACAACGATTCTAGCCTTCCTATCTTCCCCTAGGAAGACATCACTACCATCGCATTTCTCATACTCGCAGAACCACTCTCTATGAGGAGTGAAGTGAAAGGATGCCCTTGAGTCAATCAACCATGCCTCATGATCTACATGTGTACTTGAAGAAGCCAAGTACACATCCCCACATTCATCTGAGGTGGTTTTCGCCTCTGCAGAAGGAGCATCATCAAATCCCTTTCCTTTATCAAGAGCTTTAGATTTACAATCCTTTTGAAGTGCCCTTCTTTTCCGCATTTCCAACACACCACCTTTATAGGTTTTCCTGGAGATTTAGATCTCCCTCTAGATTTAGATCTCCCACTCGATGGCTTTTTTTTGTTCTGTTTTGGGACCATCCTCGTACAGACAAGGCATCACCATTCTAGCTCTCCATATTTTTCCGTCTCATTTCCTCCATTAGCAAGGATGAGACTATTTCATCAAACTGCAAGGTAGTTGCATTGCTACCTATTGCAATAACCAAACTATCCCACGAATCTGGTAGAGAACACAACAAACTGATGCACTTATCTTCATCTAAAATTTTAATATGAAAAGATGATAGCTGACTTACCACAGTATTAAATGTGTTCAGATTCTCTATCACCGAGTCTCCATATTTCATCCTCAGGTCATACAACGTTTTCCATAGGAATAGTTTATTCACCAGAGACTTAGATTGATATAAAGTCCCTAACTTGTCCCACAAAGCCTTCACCGTAGCTTGCCTTGATACATTCAACAATACTGAATCTCAAACACACAATCGTATTGTGCTCTTTGCCTTTCGATCCAACTTCTTCCATTCTTCATTAGACACTCCTGTTGGTTTAGTACTTGGATCTATCGCGATCCACTGATCTTTATCCACCAACAGATCCTCCATATTGAGTTTCCATAACTCAAAAATCTGACCATTAAACTTCTCAATCTTTATCTTTCCACTACTTGCCATCTTCTTTCACCGCTTGGATTGATTTTGCAGCTCTCCCACTGAACAGGGTCTACCAAAGGCCCAATCGAAACCCTCAGCAGCAAAGACATCCCCTTGAAGCCAAAACAACTCCGATACCAAATGTAGGTTTTAAACCCATACAGAAATTACCTGCATACGAATTCTAAAACACAGAAAATAACCAATGTGAGAGCATAACACATAAAACACGTATACACAGAGATATTCCCCTAGATCCCAAAACAGGGACTACCACATTGATTTTTCATTATGTTCCTTTCAATGTGACAATCCATATTTATACATGCCGAAGCATCCAATACCATGGACCGAAAACCATCGTGTTCAAAACCATGGATTGAAAACCATCGCGTCCAAAACCATGTGTGAAAATCATGCACAAAACCATAGGTAGGTCCATGCAACCTAATATAGGGTCCAAAAACCAAAATTTTTCAGGGCACTGCCCCGAACCCTGTAGAGTGGGGTTACTTGCACCCCTCAAACCCCCAGTGAATCCCCACGCTACACAATCAGCACAGTGAAGGGGGGGGCCCGTCCCCCTTCTAACTCCCCAATTAACTACGTGGGCTAGTCGTGGAAAGAATATAACACAACCCAACAAAAATGGTGAATCATCCCCCATGGTTGACATCATCATTTTGAATCCTATTAGTTCTTATAAATATTATTTTCATTATACATTTTTCTTAAGAGACCCATTTTAGACCTCAAAAGTCCCCTAATGGTTATATTCACTCTATGAACATAAGTTGCACTCACACACAAAGTTGCAGGCATAGTCGTACATGTGTCGTCATGATCGTTCGAAGGTCTATGTCAAGTGTCACACTTGTCGCTCTTAACTTTAAGACAGTCTCACTAAGCACATGTTTTGTCTTGTTGGTATGTGTTATCTTGTTGTCAAAATATGCTAAGTGTATGATCACAATGTCACATCTACACAAGTTCACTTGCTCTCACACTTAACCATTTTTCCTGAAAATTCGTCGACCGAACATGTGCAGTGCTTGAGGCTGCCCCCAGGCAGCTGTACTGTGCAATCTTGGAAGTGAGCAGGTTGTCTATCTCCTAGAATAGCACAGAATTTTCCTCCAAGCCCAATCCAATATGTGCTTCCTGCAAGATCAACTATCAAATCTCCCTCTGGTCTAACGAAAATCTACTCTGCACTCTGACCTGAGACTACATTGTTCCCGAGAAGTGCACAACGCAGCCCAACTTGTCATCTACAGTCTTGATCTACACTGTTCCCAAGAATTGTGTAGAGCTACCCAGGTGACTCTTGTTGGCCCGCTCGGCTCTACCTCCAAGAAATGCACATATTTACCCAGCAGCCCCCTGGGCTGCCTATCTTGCACTGTGCCCAGGAAATGCGCAAAACTGATTGATATTCCCTGAGTTGCCTGTCTTGCACTGTCTCTCAAAAATGCACATATTTTCCCAGTAATCCCCGAGCTGCATGTCCCACACTAAGCCCATAAAATGCATAGATTTTCCCCACAGTCCTCTAGATGTCTGTCCCGCACTGTCTCTAAAAAATGTGCAGTTGTGACCAATAGCTTCCTAAAGCCCGATCATGCCTTTCTCTGGAGAATTGCACAGATTGTTTTGCCACTATATCATGATGCCTTGCCCTATCTCCCTCAATAAATTACATAGAACTTTCCAACAATTCCCCAGACACCCTTTCTTGTCTTCCTCTCAGGAATTGTGCAGATTTTGCCTAGCTAGGTTTCACCTAGCAGCTCACGTTGTTGACCCTGATTGCAAAATTTTGCCTCCCAGTCATCTCTACACAATTTTTCCCAACAGTACTCCAGAAACCCTCATCCTCGCATGAGTTGTGCTTTGGTTAGTTTCAATGTCTTGTCCTCTCTCCTGGTCACCTGGACCTGAAACCAAAAACAATTTAAATTGCTAGACTAGGAGATTTTTGGATTTGATGTCATCCCATCATTAGTGAATTGCAGGAACAGATATATTGAAGGAACATGGTGCAACAATGAACAAGATGAATAATAAGCGCATCCTAGAATCCTTATCTAGTAGCTGAATGGACGTACACCACACATCAAGAAGCAAGCGAAAGAAGACATTCATGGGACCATCAAGCAACACTAAGACCATCAAATACCTCGTGACACTTTGCTATGCGGGGGTGAAGACGCAACACACTAAGAGTACATATCCATAGCATAACATCTTGACATGGACACCACAGTTAGCCAGTACATGTCAACAATGTCATGTCGAGTTATGTCATGTCGTCTCATCCACATCACTACTATGGGCCATACTTATTGTAATAAAATGTAATGTAAAATGAAAATCCAACAGACGCACATATGAATTTAAAGAGTCACGTAAGTTGAAAAGTCATAGGAAGTTGAACAGTCTTTAGGGAAGTCCAAGAGTCACAAGGGTTAGGCATCACACTTGGCTATATATACCCCCTCATTGTATGAGCATAGGAATTTTCACCTTGGCTCCCCCCACATAACCTTGAGAGTCTATAGTATGTTCTTTGACGAGCGATGAGTGGCTCCAATGTCCCACTACTGGGGGTAGTGATGTATGGTGTACAAATGTGTCTTGGAACTTTTGCTTAATTCAGAAGCCGATCCCAGGCCAACATGTTTTCACGGATGTTTTGTATCTATTTGTAAGACTATTCTTTAAACATTTGTAATGCATGTTTTCTTAACCTGTGATAAGATATGTTAATTACATTGGTTATTTTAAAACTTACATTGTTGAAGATGTGTTGTATTATTTACCACCATTGTCTCATCCCTATGGACTACTCCACGGGATACTAGACATACCATCTTTGTGTATTGGCTATCACTGTTGTCACATCCTTGTGGACTACTCCATAGGATACTTGATAGGATATCTTTGTTTTCTGGTTACAACGGCCATCACATCCGTGTGGACTACTCCACTGGGTGGTGTACGTGTTGTCCCTTTCACCTCAGTTTTAACGATTTCCACATCCGTTGTGGACTACTCTGCTAGATGATGGACATACCCTTATTGGTTCACATGTGTCTCTCCATGGGTGGTACTACTACCTCTCATCTAGAGGCTCACTTTACTCTCTCCCCTTATAGTAATAGAACCTGGACACAAGTTACATTACGCACTCACCAGGCACATGTACCTTGATTTTTTGATGTTACAAGCATAATACTCTCATGTGCTAAACAAGAAGAGCTAAGGAAAATCTCTAAGATAATGGCAGCTGGGCCATCATACCTGATGGGACTTTAACACCAAACGGTGTCAGGTCTAGTTAGGACTTCATACTGGGGAGATCCCCTTTGTTGGTGGGTCTAGCACCATAAAAGAATGGCATTAGAAGGAGGGCTAGATGACAAGCTAAGCCCATTGCATGTGGTTTGAATATTTTATCTAAAATGGTTCATACACAAATAATACTCTCGGGGTGTTTTTCTCTAATTTTTCTCCTAATCAATTTTCAACCCCCAATGAGATTCTTGATCACTTGTCACAGTTAAAGTTTGATGGTGAGGATAGAACGTCCATAACCAAGCACATTTTTGATTTTCTTCAATTTTGCAAACCTTACGTAATCGATAATGAAGAGTCTGCTTGTGTGCTTTTCTTCCTCACCCTTGAAGGTCAGGATAATCAGTGGTGTCATACCTTGCCACCTCCTTCCATCCATTCCCTTCACCCTTTCCTCAGGGAACTGCATCAAGCCTTTAGTAAGTATAACTATCGATATGTTTGTGGAAGGATCAACCTATTAAGAATGGAGCCTAATGAATCAGTTGAGAAATTTTCTGATTGATTCCTTCACCTTTTTTATGAAATTCCAAAAGAATATTTGAATTGGGATTTCTTGAAACACGATTTTCAGCGCTTGGTTCATGTCTCTTCATACAGTGAACCTAAACCTCCTAATTTTCTAGTTTCCCCAACTCTTGCAGATCATGAGGCACCTCAAGTTGCAGAGGAGAAGCTCAACACCCAGTTTGTTCCTTTTCCTCCTCACTTTCCAGTCCCAATGTGGGTGCCCCCCTCTAGTGATTGCAAAGATAAGAAATGGCTCAGAAAGCTTATAGCCAAGACTTACTCCTCCATTTTGCAAGAGGACATCACTGTTCACAACTCAAGTCTCAAAGTTGATCTGCTTCTCTGCCATCCTCCATCATTCACAAGCAATGACTCCCTATACCATGACTCGCTTGATCAATCTATTTCACTAGCTAGCTGTGCGCATTCTCTCTATTCAAGTTGTTGCATGAAATTACAATCAAGTGCAAGACAGTCACATTACATCAGCACAGGAGTAGAAAGGTGAGGACACTATCAATTCCCCCTCTCTAATTCAAACTTGTCTGCATCAAAACAATGAGCTTCCATTCTCTAACAATTCTCAATCTGCTAATCTCGGTGAAACATCTTGTACAATTAATTCTTTTGATCAACCTCCAGTCTTGGGTAGTCATCACTCCCATGCTTCTATATGTTGTAACGAATGTCGAAGCACATCATTTGATCTCATGCTTTCTCATGAAGATTCTAACTTATATCTAGAATGTTATCTGATCAAAGAAGACATTCACATCAAAACTTCTTTTTCACTTCACTTCCCTATGTGTCCTACCATCCACAACGCATCCACATGCGTTAGAGATACTCTATGTCTTACTACTTCATTTGAAGAGCTATCTCCTCAATAGACACAAGGTAGTGAGGTTGTCCATGATGAAAACAATCTAACCACATAGCATACTTCCCATTCCCCGTAATCTCTTCTCTTGCATGGAGACAGCTCTTGAAGCCAACTTGCTAAAGTTGAAAAATTTGGTGCAACTTGTGATAGAGATGGCTGCCATCTAGAGAGCAGTTTTGAAATTAGCAACAACAACCACCCTCAAACCATGCATGATCTGGTTCACGATTCAAGATGAGATTCTATAATTTTGGAAAGTTCTGGGACATGCCAAGGAGCCATGGCACTTCAACGTCTGTTGATGGTTATGTCAGGAACTCGCGACTCTAGTAAGCCCCTGGAACCCAATTAGATATGGTTTTCAAGCACAAACTATCTATCTACATGGTTTCATCGATGTGAATCCACGTGTAACAAGTGTTTGGTATTTTAGGTGTGATCTTCCAAATTTTCAAAATCTCAATGATGATTGAAACCACAAATCTGTCACAGCACATCCATCTTCATGCGCATCTCTTACATAAAAATCGGGTTGGGAGTGTTCGTCTTTCATAAAAGCATGGAATTGTGAAGTTGAACATCTCAAAGATTGTCTTTGCTCACAATCATACTTATCAAATATTCCCTTCCCTGATCAACCCTTGAGTCTTCTTGCAAACCTTGCACTGCAAATCTGCCCGTCATATCTAGCTCACAACAAACTTGGTTTGATTATGCGGAGCATTCGTAAGATTGATCAAATTGCAAACTAGGAACTTGAAATTTCAACCAACCCATCTGATCATTCCTCTATCTTGGGTTATTGTCATTCATTTTATCATTTTCAAAACAACACATCCAATGAAATTTGATTCAATCTCTCTGAACTTCACCATTTACCATCTTTCTCTGCAGACTTATGCCAAGCAGGTGAGGCACTTCAGCTTGCACTCATGGTTATGGCAGGTCCTCACTGTCTTGGCATGACTGTTGAGAATGATCCGATTTATTTTCCCTTCCAAGATTCCCATCATGATCTACTCTGTCAATTCAAAATTTCACCAATTCACAAATCACAAGGCTATTCAAACAACCATTATGAATCTCATGATCTAATAACTGAATAGCTGGAACAATCTTACTTGGCAAGCCATGTTGTAGACAACAAACTTCAATCCTTCCTCGCGCTTGCTAAGGAGCTCGGTGTAGATAAGGACACACTCGCAAGGTTTGTTTAGAAACAGTATCCATCGAATAGGTAAGCACATGTATTGGGTGGTTGTGACACATCTTTCTACCCACAGACAAGACCTTCCTTTTCATGTGCAAGTTTCTCAAGCTTTTTTATTTTCTATTACACACTATTGTTTATTGATTTTAATCGCTTGTATCTTTGTGGATGCAGGTCAGGAGCAAATACGATGGCTTCACTAGAAATTTCATTTCATGTAACCCCGATCGTTTAGTTGTTAGGATAGGAGTAGGATTACTTGCATCTTAGCTTTCCTTTCCTTGCACTCGTAGTCCTTCATGCTTTACTTATTCTGGTTTTACATCCTGTTTGCTTCAATCGTTTTGCTTTCTTATCTTTTAGTTTCATTAGCTTATTGTGTATGCCTCTCCTCTCGTCTTGTTTTTCCTTTCATGTTGAATTTTCCATTTGTTTTCACTACGTGAATAAGTGTTGTGTCTAGAATTGTGTTATGGGTTCTGAATGGTATGTGGCCAAAGTGAAAAAAGTCTTGTGACACTGTAGCACTTGGCTAGTCTTGTGTCTATCTTCTCGGTGCTTGGTTGTAACCTCTGGCCGATGAAGTCTTGATGGAAAATACAATCCTTTTGTAAAGAAAGTTTCGGTCAAACCATGAACTTGTGTCCAAACTAGAAAACCCCATGTTTGTACTTGATCCTCTGCTCTGTGTGTTCAAGCTTATCCAACTAGTAGAAATGTAGAAGGGGAAAAATCAGATGAGCAATCTAAATTAGAGGTCTTACATGCTTCTTTGAAGGAACAAACTCTCTTTCTCTCAATAAGTCAGAATCGCTATTCCACCCCAAAAGTTAAATAAGTGCATATGCCCAATTATCTTTCAAAAGAAAAATAAGAAAGGAGAAAGAAGAGAAAGGCTTCGTGCGTAGAGAGGTGAAGCAAGCAACTCCACTGGGGTACTATCAAGGATTGTTGGTAGTGGAGAAGTTCTTGTGTTCCTGCGTGACTCCGCCAATGTACTATCTAGGCCTGCTGGCAGTGGAGTAACTCCAAGGCTGAAAACTTATACTATGAAAATCTTAAGCTCGCGAGCCAAACCACCTTCCCGATTTTGAAACACTGTGATTTGGTTGAATCTTTTGCCGTGTTCGATTAAGTTGGTACAGGGTGAACCATGTTTGTCCATGAGGTAAGTGGGGAAGCCAGAGAAATCTACACAATGAGTCAATACTCCCTGAAAGACCAAGGCTCTATGCTGAAATGAACCAAAACAGAGAATTCGGTATTCAACCTATGTGTTGCCAACTGTTGTAGCGGCTGCAACACCCTCCAAAATTTTGGAGCCTACCATAGATCCTGTGATCGATCATTCCTTGGTCACTTATTGGTAAGATGGTGATCTCAAACCCCCTCCTTGATCTTAAGAGTTATCCATGTTCCCATATTTATGTACCATGTGTCATCTTTGGGAATGGGGATTATCATTTGTCATGCAAAGGGAAGTCTTTTCCGCTGCAAGGGGAAAGCTTTGTGCATATGAGTTGTTCTCATTACATAGACATGCTTCACACTCACTTCACTCACTCTTGTCAAGAAGGTCGTTGCATCAAGTAGAGTATGTTTTATATGTTATGGATGGTCTATGTTGTATCACTAAGTGCTCCAGTGTGTGATCATAGTAAAGTTCTATCATTGTTTACATCAGTTTTGCTGATCTCACACTTAGCTAGTTTCTCGAAAAACCTAGCCTCATCCATCTTTCCATAATTGCACATTTTTCTTCTGCAACCCTTAAGCTTTTTTCTTTGCCTACTGGACCTATTCAATGCACAGGAACCCCAACCTCCCTTGGCATCCAAAACTGCACAATGGTCTCCTCTAGTGTCCTTCCCTCAGCTGGAACCCATTGCCTCCAGAATCTGCGTAGTGTTGCCCCTCAACTGCTTAGCTAGCACTGCTCTCCAGAAATGCACAGAGTAGGTAGGCAACCAACAATGTTCTCCAGATGTAGTTGCTGGAAGAAGATATGTCACCCTTCGGTAGCCACTGAAGGATATGGGAAAAGTTGTCCATCATTGCATTACTCTATTGCTCAAGGGCTTCTTCGAGCAAGATTTGGAAAGGATTCCTGCATCCTCATCATTCTCCTCTTCCACCATGCGAGGCCATCGGGATTTGCGAGGCCATCGTTGAGGACATGCAAAAAAAAACAGAGAAGGAGCATATCGTTCTAATACCACCGATATGAACTTAAACACAAACGCAACAAATTACAGATATAACCATAAATAAATATATGCAAAAAAAATAACACATCATTTTATTAATATGAAATACTGAAATATGCTTACAAATATAATGGAAGTAAGACTAGCTTAGGCAATGGTAGCTTATCTCTGAGAAGAAATGTGGCGGCTACATGCCTCTGAAATGTGTTACAATGAGGCTCAAGTGCCTATTTATTATTGAATAACAAGGGAAAACCATAAAAAACCAAAACCATAACCCCAGGAGATAGAACACTAAGAGTTTGTGGGCCCCATTGGGGTTAGTTGGGCAACCAACTTCCTAGGGTCATAACTTGGTCATATTATCTCCGTTTGGCGCATACAATACGTTGTTGGAAATAACTCTCCGAGTACTATAGGATTTGCATAGGCCCTTTCCTATGGCAATGGGCCTGCTGCGGACCTTAAAAAAACACCATTTAAGGGGTCAAACTGCTTCGGAAGTTCAAGGCCTAAAAAATTGCTAAAAATAGTAAATGCTGCAATAAACAAGGAAACAGGTGAAACCAACTAGAGGTCTATGTGGAATAGGCAGGTGGCCACCAATATCCACTTAGATCACAAAGCTTTTATATAAACTTAATTAATGCAAAGTATATAAATGAGTGCCTTCTTAGGTTTTATGCAGAGTCCTAGAAATATATCTCATACTTCGTTAATATTCTCTTCTTAGTCCAGTTACATTTTCAACTATCACTCCAAAATAAACTTAGATTTCTTCTTCTCCATGGCCATTTCTAGCATAACCAAATCCTTATTGATGTCAAGATCCAATTTTCAACGCCAATGATGCAATTCAAAGTCTTTCTCTAATACCAATTGTTAACTTTAATATCCTATAATAGGCACATGCAAATAAATGCAAAGTAAGGGAAAAACAAAATTTACAAATTAGAAACTTCCAAAGGGAAATTATATTAATAAAATAATTCACATGTGAAATACTATTGTACAAATGGTTCCTTTATATATAACTATGGATGAAAATAACAATTATGTTATATTTGGACATTTAGTTCAAGCATATCCATAAAATATCCATTTAGTTCAAGCATATCCATATCTCCTTAAAATATCCCGCATGAATCTCTCAACTAATATTCTTTGCTAACGTCTTTACTTTTACCTCATCTCTAAGTCTTACATAAACTTGTCCAAATGGTCTACACCATTAACACATTACAAATTCATCATTTTAATTTATTAAATATCAAAAGCAAGAGCTATTCATGTTGAAAAATGTGCAAGAAGAAATGTTAAATTTAGAATATGCTAAAAATAGACCTGCTAAAAATAGCATGTCTAAAAATAGTAGTTTGGCCAGTAAGGTTATTGGACACATTGGGTGAGAGGTGAAACTGCTACAAATAGAAAGTTCTAAAAATACCATTTCTGGGTCCCTTCCTATTTTTAGCAGTCCCTGGTCTAACTATAGGAAGTAAAAACGAATTTGGTCTTACCAGCAGTTTAAAATATTAATTAATTAATATCCATGAGTTAATTAGTTATGGAAAATTAAACTTGAAGTCTTTGTGAGATCATGCAATTATTTTCTCCCTTGATTTAGGAATTTATCCCTTGATTAAACGAGATAAGGTTCAGTTCTATAATGAGAGAATCAATTGACTTAGTTCTAACTAGTCAAGTCTAGTTAGATTATTTAACAAGTTGTTAAATTTTCTATATTCAGTTTGTTAATGCTTGCGTGCATGTGACAATTGATAACTGAGTATTTTCTCATGGATAACTGATGCATGGCAGTTCAGAAAAAGACCCAGTTGAGATTAGATGAGGGACAATGTACTATCAGATGCTAGGATATTTCTAGTAAGTATTCCTTGCATGAGGAAGAAACATATTTTCTTCTATGAATATGTAGGTGGACCTAAGGTGACAACTGGTATGATTAGGCCAATTTTCAGCCTATATAATGAGGCCTAGGTAGTCCATGATTTCCATCTTCTAATTGAAGATCATTAGGATCTTCTGATTATAGAGAGAGCAAGATAACTTGAGAGCTAATTCTTTTTGTATGTTGAAGAGGATTTCCACTTGATTGATAATATAGTGTTGGGGTTTTATGCTGGTGCTTTCCCCAGTGATATATTCTGTGTTATGTGTGATTGATTCCTTCTTATCAGTTATATGTGTTCTTATTGATGTTGCTCATGGTTGATTAAGCTTCCGCTAAATTGTTTATAGAAGTAGCTCAAGTATTTTGCTTTAGTACATTGCATTATCAGGTGATCTACAGTGGGAATTTATACATGGTATTGAAGCAGAGGTGATCAAGGAGAGAATAGTATATTGAGAGGAGATTTCAAAGTTTTGAGTTTGGGCCGAGAGTTTGTAGAGCAGATCTGAAAATTCCTATACAAAATTTTTAGAAATAAATAGCATATTTGGATTCCTTGTGGAAAAATACCCAAAATAATAAAAATAAATCGGCTGAATCAGAGTTCGGATGGGGGAGATATTGTTGATTTAAAATCAGCTCTTTTTCTAGAAAATTTCATGACAGCGGGAAAGTGGAAATAGATTGGTGTGCTAGCCAATAACTTGTATGCACTTGAGGTACAAGATGCATGCAAAGCCTTGAGGAGTAAGGCAAAGGTTAGAGACTTGGTGGTTGAGAGGGAGAGTATATTACCTCTCAACATGCAGAGCCAGAAGAAGTCTCAGACGATTGTGGAGGAGCCACGATTGGTGCAACAACTTGAGGAGGTCGTAGAGCAGCCATAACAGGGGAAGCTGAGTGGAGATCGAGTAGAGACATCTACTCATGTAGAGACCTCCAGTAGGGGGAAACTTCGAGCCAGGTGGGCTGAGGGATCACATGCAGCCATACCTCTAGGTAGGAGGTGGGACGATATAGAGTGATCATCCCAAGGAGGAGGGGCAGGATCCTTGAGGTACCCAAGCTCTTAGATGAGACCTTGCTATAGGAGCCTCGATGTGGAGTAGCAGGAATTGACTGATTGGGTAGAGATAGATGTTGATGGAGCGACAGAGAGAGCGACAGTGCAGGGAATCCCAGGACAATGCATAGCTAGCAGGTTGCATCAATGCGAGAGGCACAAGTGTTTTGCATAGTGCTAGATGGCACAAAGAGGTGTGCAATGGTTTGAGATGCATCGAGATGTTGTAGTAGTGCAGATGTCAGAGAGGGAGCACTTGTCAGCAACACGTAGAGCTTCAGCATCAGAGTATGTTCTAGCCCAACAGAGTGGTCAGTTGGGAGTGTTTTTGTTCCAAGTGTTGTTGGAGCAAGTGGACCATGTAGATGTGTTGCATGCATAAAATTCCAGAGTTATAGGATCGGGTTCGAGAGAAAGCCTTTCTTGTTGAGAGGAAGTGTTGAAAAATGTGCAACAAGAAATGTTAAATTTAGAATGTGCTAAAAATAGCATGTCTAAAAATAGTAGTTTGGCCAGTGGGGTCATTGGCCAATTGGTTAGAGTGAAACTTTAAAAATAGCAAGTTCTAAAATTACCATTTCTGGGTCCTTCCTATTTACCAGTGCTGGTCTTACTATAGGAAGTAAAAACGAATTTGGTCTTACCAGCAGTTTTAAATATTTATTAATTAATCTCCATAGTTATTAGTATGGAAAATTAAACTTGAAGTCTTTGTGAGATCATGCAATTATTTTCTCCCTTGATTTAGGAATTTATCCCTTGATTAAAGGAGATAAGGTTCGGTTCTATAATGAGAGAATCGGTTGACTTAGTTCTAACTAGTCAAATCTAGTTAGATTATTTAACAAGTTGTTAAATTTTCTATATTCAGTTTGTTAATGCTTGCATGCATGTGACAACTGATAACTGAGTATTTTCTCATGGATAACTGATGCATGGCAGTTCAGACAAAGACCCAGTTGAGATCAGATGAGGGACAATGTACTATCAGATGCTAGGATATTTCTAGCAAGTATTCCTTGCATGAGGAAGAAATCTATTTTCTTTTATGACTATGTAGGTGGACCTGAGGTGACAATAAGTATGATTAGGCCAAATTTCAGCCTATATAATGAGGCCTAGGTAGTCCATGATTTTCATCTTCTGATTGAAGATCATCAAGATCTTCTGATTACAGAGAGAGCAGGATAGCTTGAGAGCTAATTCTTTTTGTATGTTGAAGAGGATTTCCACTTGATTGATAATACAGTGTTGGGGTTTTATGTTGATGCTTTCCCCAGTGATATATTCCGTTATGTGTGATTAATTCTCTTGATCAGTTATGCATGTTTCTACTTGATGTTGCTCATGATTTCGATTATGCTTCCGCTTAATGTTTTGTAGAAGTAGAACAAGTATTATGCTTTAGGACATTGCATATATCAGTTTGTTCTACATGTGAAATTTCTACAATTCATTCATTAATAAATACCATTTTTCAATATTATTAAACTAAAATGAAAATATTTATATTCAATTATTACAAACACATAATTTACTATAGATATTTGTATGATATGTATTAGGCATATCACTATAAAACAAATAATAATTACAAGTAAATATTCATTCAAACATTATTGGCAAATCCTAGATTAGGGTGCATGGAGACATGTGAACTAAGGTTGGGAGGGGGGTCCACCACCTCTGTTTCCTCCCACTACAATTAAGAGGGGGGTTGACCATGCACCAAGCATGCAAAGTTCAATTTCGTTTACTGTGATGTTTCACCTCCCACAAGGTCCTTGTCTCACTATGTTTTCTAATGCTTTTCAAAATTTATCCTTAGCTTGATCTCCTCACCGCTAGTGGGATTATCCTTTTAACTGTCAGTTACTATTGATTTTGTATCTAGTGGTAATTTAGAAAAGACATGGAGTTATTTTTTCCTTTCACTGAGAAGGGGTCACTTGCCTCTGGTGATGCAGTCGAAGTGACCCAGGAATGCATGCAAGTTAATTTCCCTTCTAGGCTTGGTCATTTAATTGGTTTTCCTAGGATTTTGATTAGTGGTTGAACACCAAAGAATAGGACCTCCTATGCTTTTTAGAACCAAAATTTCGCGGAGACTACCGAATTCTGAAGAGAAGATTGCTAACGTTGCATCTATGTTTTCAGCATTGGAAATTTTGTTGTCTATAACAAATTAGGGAAATGATTTTAGGGTACCAGATCCTCTTTTGCCCTGAGATTTCTTCTATATTTTTTGTGTGTTTGTGGGGTTCAATTTTGGTTGCACTCCTATAATATACATCAAGATTAACTATGCTTTGTTCTTTAAGGTTCCTAGTTTTTGGTGGTTCATGTTCTCTCCTCATTTATTGCAATTTACGTACTTCACTTTGCCATTGGTATCAATTAAGTTCAATGGTTTCCTATTTATTGTCAAGACAAGATATGCACCATGTGTTCTGTGGTTTTTTGGCTTTCTAGGACTTATGTAGGGTGATATACTTATGTGTCGAGGGTGCATTGGTTTAATTACTCATGTTGGCTCAGGGTGTCTTGCCTTACCTATATTGGCTGGTTCTTAGTCTATTTTTCCTAGTTAGACACAATTCTCCATGTTTGGGTTGGCTCGGGCTCACGTTTCTCATTTCGTTTTCACCTTATTGTTCCACCATGGCATGAAAATGGATGCATAACCATAGGGGAGGTAGAGGTCATGATAAGTAAGGTCGATCCTGTGCTGAGGACCAGGCTTAGGAAGTGGATGCTAGTTTTTACTCAGTGACTCCCCCTAACATTGGTGATAAGATTCATTGGGTGGGAACTCATACCATTAATACTCATCAAGCATAATCAAACTCTAAAATTTTAGAGGAAGTATCTAATTGGGTCCCTAACCCTAGTCACACTAGGGAAAGACAAAACCAATATCTACATTCAATTACCGTCCATTTGCAAATGAACACACTTTTTGGTAGTCCTAAAAATAACCATTGTAGACATGCATCCACATTTCAAAAACTAATAAAACATATGTTTCTTTTATTTTTTTGTTAATTTCATGAAAATGAAAATTGGAGACAAGCTTTCTTAAAATTTTATAACTTTAATGAGTTAGCACATTATGAATAAATATTTGTATTTTTATAAATATTTTGAAATTTATGTCTAGCCATATGTAAAGTGATTTTCATAATCCACCTTCTTAATATGCTACAAATGATTAATTCTTTTCTCCCATAATATCCAACTCCAAATTTCGCCATACAACATAGTATTTATGATTTTTTATTTAAACTACATATAAAAAAATTGATATTTCAAATTGAGGTTAATGACCTCTTTACAATATTTCTTTATTGGACCATATT
>APFE030336816.1:31769-66087 GCA_000404065.3 Pinus taeda
AGACCTTACGCGTAGTGACTTCTTATATTCATCGGTATAAGATCTTTATATCATCACTCCTCTATTTGTTATTTGTGCCATGCTGTTTTTTCTTAAATTTAGTTTTATAATATTTTTAATAGTAATTAGTGTTTGTGAGAATAATTTCGGCAAAATCACATACAGTGTTGATAAAATCATTGATTTTTAAGTAATCGGCCGAAAAATTGCAGTTAATGAAGTATTTACAATATTCTTCTTTTCATTTATTCTCTATTTATTAATTAAACCATATTTTATTTTTAAATTTAGTTTTGATAATATTTTTAAGAGATATTATTCGTAGTGACCTTTTATATTTGCTTTATCTCTTAGTTGTGTCACATTTTTTATGCTTTTTGTTTTTGTTGTTTTTTTTTTAATTTAGTTTTGATAATATTTTTAACAGTTAGCCTTGATAAAATAGTCGATTTTTTGGTGATGTTTTCTACCGACTTTTCTAGCTCAAAAAAGTGTGACTTTTATTTTAGTGAATTTTTCGGATTTTATCTGATTTTCTCTCCTTTTGCTAATTTTTCTTAATTTATGTTTGTAATTTTTAATGTTAATTTTTCTTAATTTATGTTTGTAATTTTTAATGTTTTCTTTGGTTTGTCAATTTTTTTTATCCATGTTTCCAAAAAGTTGTTTTCTAGTCAATGTCTATTTTTCGACAATGGTATAAATATTGTGTGTAATGACTTAAATTTGTTAAGAATTTAAGTAAAAGTTAATTAGTTTTATGTTATTTCATGTTATTATTTTATTGTATAGTAAAATGGTAAAGGAAATGGCTAAGGCTTCGGAAAAACAAAATTACATTTTTGGTACATTTATTTATGAAAATAATGGAAATTAAGAGAAAAGGAAGGTAAAAGGTTACAAGTTGTATATGAGGAGGAAAATGAAGGAAAACAATGGAAATTGAATAAAATAGAGACCTCATTGATAAAAAGGCTTCTAAAGATTAGTTTGTAACTTTTTGTTAGTTCAATTTTGGAGCACTCTCTCTCTCTCTCTCTCTCTCACACACACACACACACACACACACACACTTGGAGTTTTCTTGGAGCACTTTGGCATTGGATCAAGAAAGGAAAAGAAGGCAAGAGGAAGGAAGGAGGAAGCCTTATTCACAATCGTACGAAAAATTATATGATTTTTTTTGTAACTAATGTTAACCTTAGGTTTTGGTGTTTCCAATGTGATGAGATTAGTGCACTACCGCATGCCTAGAGCATTTTCTGAGGGTTGACGTAGGGGAAATACAAGAGATGATAAAGAAAGAGACATATAGTTTTCTAATGATTTTCAGACCATAGTCTATCAACACAACACATTACTTTAACTCACTCCGGATAAAATGGTGCAGTTAAGAGCACTGTGATTTAGAGGGTAGGCTGGCTGCAACCATTCCTTTTTTTTTTGAAAGGTAGAGGAAGCAATTTCTCATCCCCAAAATAAAACATAACCAGCATAAGTTGTATTTTGAAGGAACAATTCCTTTTTTTTTGAAAGGTAGAGGAAGCAATTTCTCATCTCCAAAATAAAGCATAACCAACATAAGTTCTATTTTGAAGAAGTTGCAGATTACAAATACCTCAGAATTGACTTCAACGGAAATCTAAGATGGGATGGTTGTAGAAATAAAAAAACTTTGGGGGGGGTTGGAAAGCATTTTATGCTTTTCAAAACAGATGTAGAGAAGCATAGTTATAGGACTGGAAAACCACTCTAACTCTTTTTTGACTTTTAGTGATTCGGATGATTCTCTACATATGTGAACTGTGGGCCAACAATACATCCGAGATGTAGTAAAAACAAATTGAGAAAATTCAGAAGCATTTGATTACAAACAAATTCAAAAAATTAAAAGTGCAATTCCTTATGCTATCTTGTTAAGTGAAACAAGGGCTGCTCGTATTGAATTAATTTCTATGGTGTAGGCCATAAGGTATTTAAAAAAAAAATGAGCATATGGATAAGGGCAGATGAGCTAAGGTTGTGTTTAATGACATATTGTGCAAAAGAAAGAATACTTGGATGTGGAAAAATAACAAATGGTTTTTTAAATGGGGTATTTTCTTGAGCATGTGTCCCACAAACAGTAAAGAGATAAAAAAAAAAATTATGGATAAGTTCCACAAACGTACTTGGGAGAAGGAGCTAGGGAGAAAGAAGTACTATATTGAAGAGTTTAATCTCACTCATAATCATAAAAAAAAGCGTACATAGGGGCCAATATTTCTTGGAGAGCCAAAATTCTTATTGCTCAATTAAGGACTAATTCTCATCAACTTTGTTGTGAAACAGGGCACTAGAAAAGGCCAAAAGAAGTGTGGGAGGAAAGAGTATGTATTTTTTGCTCTTTCGGAAAAGTGGAAATAGAAAAACATTTTATTTTAGAATGTGAGGTGTTCAAAGACACATGGAAAGTTATGTAGATATTCTGGCAGATAGCTCTTGGGATAATCTATTTTATCAAGAAGATGGAAGCGTTTATTGTGAGACTTCATAAGAAAAGGACCGAATACAACAACAAATGGAGAAGAAATCTATCCCATAGGATATCTTTAACCTCGTAGACGTTAAAACAATTTCATTTCATTTCATTTCTCCCATAATAATAGATATGTGGCTATGTGATTTCATCATCTGATCATTTTTTATTCTTAGGAGTTCAGATTGACATTAAGTTTTTATTTCACCACTGAACTACATGGATGGTTATTTGTTTTTTGTTATAGTATTCTCGAAGGAATAAATGAGGTATTGACACTTAACCTTTCCTAAGCATCAAAATAAAGCATAAAGCCTAGGATTAAAAAATTATAAACACCAATTAATGTGAAGCAACTTGACACGTGCTTTCTTTAAGTAGGTTGGGCCAACGAGCAACTCTAGATATCTCAACCTTTTTACAATGGCAAGTTAATGAGTTAATAATGGAACTAACTCTTTTATTATTTATTATGTCATTGTTTTTAGTTAGTGATGTCTTAGGTTATTCAAAGTCAATGTTAAGTCGTTTGGCTTATTTAATTTTGATGAGCTGGATTGTATTAAAGTATATTTTAATTAGCATTGCATCGAAAGGGTACAAAGACACGTATATAGGACTACAAAATGGAAGATCTTATTGTTAATGATACATTAGACTAAAGTTTCATAAATAAAACATTGGAAAACATTGTTAGCACATATTTGTTTTATTCGGTGGGGTTGATCAGGAAAAATGTCCTCATTGACATTTGGGGAAATCCATAAAGTCAAGATATGTAACTTAGAACTTTATCTGTTTAAGTGGTGCTTTCGACTAGTATAATGGGACTAGTTATCCTTTTACACAGAAAGTGTATAATACAGGAATAAATGAAATATAAACTAGAACTCTAAGGTATGTATTGCATACATATTACTCTAATATAATGTAAACTATAAGCTTATTAAGTAAATGCACTCGAGCTTTATTGAGTTGATATGCTTTTACAATTTTCCAATGTTACTTAGTAATATAGATTAATAAGTAAAATTGGAAGTAATTACCTTCAATGATAAAAGTAATCTTGATTAAGTAGCTGATCCAAATTAGCTTTTAATGATAACAGACATGTAAAACCCAAGCAAGGAGTAAGTTCTTAGAGTTATGTGGCAAGCTGGTTACCAACTTTGATATAATATAAATGTTATATTTTTTTTGTCAAATAGCATTCCTGCAAGGCGTTGCATTTCGTTGAGGGAATGTGAATTTGACATATCTAAGAGCCGACATTACTTTGAATTCCATATGAATTTACATTGAAGTTATGTAACAACAATCTAATTTCATCTCTAGAGAATATCAATGAGATTAAATTGAATAACTACCTTTCCTGAAAAGAAAAGAAAAAAAAAAAAAAAGAGATTAATTCTCTAAGGAGTCCTCACCTCTACTTATTGGGAAGAAAGAAAGGTTCTTCGAATCCTCACTTCAATTTTTCTTGGGGATTTCTGACTAAGAACTTACCAACTACAAGAAGAATATCTAAAAAGCATTTATTTTGTTAATTTAGGTTAGTTTTTTTTTTCAAGACCATGTTGTGGTAAAAACACACCCCCCTCTATTATTCACTTAATTCTCATTATGGGGACTCTTTAACTGAATGATTGATCATATTAGTATTTGATTATTTAGAAATTGGATTACTTCGATGAGTTCGATTTGTTTTTCTATCAAAACTCATGTAATCTCATTTGGACATTTGGTTTGAAAATAATAGCTAATTGAAGATTGGATGTTTTTCAATGCTTTGGCCATATATAATGTATTTTACCTTTTATGTTATAAATTTTTCTCTTTGTGAATAATTAGTTTTTTGTAAATATTAATTTTTATTTCATATCATGCATTTCATAGCCCCTGAGACCAAGCCTTTTATTATGTAATGGCTTAATGTTTAAAAGAGGATTTAAACCCTTCACATTTAAAAAGTGGTCATAGGCGAAGGCTTAAAACAAGTGGCACACACACACACACACACACACATATATATACAATATCGGAGCTATATTAAAAATATTCAAATTCCAAAATCATATTTATATGTCTTATGACATATATTAAAAATTAATCAAAACCTAAAGTCCAACCATATACCCGATGGGAGGAGCCACCTACCACATCATTACTCCCGCTCCCAGTAGGGTCAATAGTTATTGAAGAGTTTCGACTGAAAAATATTTTAAAAACTTTGATACAACACTCCCACTAATCTCCGATAGCGATATAACCTCTCGCTCTGATATGCCGATACATCTTGCCTTTCCAACTTCCAATATTCATATCCCTTCGATTTCCAATATTCCGATATGGCACTCCGCTGATATTACGATAATCAATCCTTCCAACCTTCGATATATGACATCTCGGATACTCCAATATCCTCATATCGCCGATCTCCGATACCAGGCTATGATATGTCGGACCCAATATGGTATTAATGTTGATCTATAAAGATATCATGTCTGTTGCATATTAGAGCTCCCGTAAGTAACCATGCTAGAAATTACCGATATCAGAAAATATCTGACATACCTTTATGCCTGCCACTTGTCCGCCTATGTCATCACCTTTGATACCACTAAGCTCTTGCCACGTATAAATAAAAAACTACTTAATTAATTTAAAAAGGGTCTCATGGAATAAATGATGTTTTATATGTATCATGGCATTTTAACATGTTTTCGCCATTTTAATAAAAAATCCTCTATTTACAACTGATTTTATTTTATGTTATAAAAAAGAGGCATATAGAGATAATGAGAATCAACGCATCCAGTCAACATTCTTGAAGAAATTCCTCTAGGTGGCATTATGCAAACTTAAAATTGGCAGGGGTTGTTGAAGTTGTTATTCAAAGATCACCATGCCTGTGAATTCCACCTATCAATTCCAAGCAATTTGTACAACCTTATCAGAGTGCTAACCAAGTTGGAAATTTTCTTAACCATGGACATAGGCATAACCTCCAGATCTATATTCTTCTAATAAACTCTGATGTGGAGAGATATGGGGGGATTACTATTACTTCTCCCTGTATAAATATGATCTTTTGGATGAGTCGGGGGGGAAGGAAATGCATGAGATAGAGTAGATAATATAATAGAGAGGCATTATTAGAATAGGAGATTCTTTCACAGATCTATGATTTATGTGATTGCAGTTTGGTCTCTTTGAATTATGAACTATGTAAAGAGAATGAGGGAGTTGAATGTGATATCAGATTCACTCCATATCGGATCCACCCAATATCACAATTATTTCGTGTTGTCTCATTTTAAAATTTCCGATGAGCTTACCTACGATACCACTCAGTTCTTCCCACATATAAGTAGTACCACTGAGCTCTTGCAACAATGAAACTAAAGTGTGGAAAATGGCAGATGTTGATGGAAATTAGAGGTTGGAACATATCAGAAGTCGGAGGGAGAGGTGCATTGGGATATCGACATGGAGAGAATATCGGAGGTCAAAGGGAGTGTTGTATCGCTTATCGGAGATTGAAGCTTTTAAAATCTTTCTTAGGTGAAAATCTTTGATTACCGATACTTGAGAGCAGAAGAAATGATGTGGCAGGTGGGTCCAATAGATATTAGAAATTTAGTTTGTCACAAGTTTCATAATATGACTCGTAACAAAAACTCTAATATGGGTATTTCTCCGATAATATGTTATTATAAGCATTGTGTGTTATTTGTAGTAGTTTTTACTTTATATTCATTGAACTTTGGCTATAAAGGTTTTCAAAAGAATACTTTGATAGCCTAAAGTTCTCGCATTTGTTTATTAAAGAGTCATTGCCACATGGTGTAACATGAGCTTGGTCTCGGGGTCTATTTATTAATTAATCCTAATCATTTGAGATTTACAATGAAGTTTTATTAACAACAAACTTAGTAAGATCAAGGAAAACTAAATCTTTAGCGTTGTAGTGGATCATTTGTTCGGTTGAGATCGGAAGGAGAAGATCTTTCATAATCAACCCTGTGTTTATCCTGGAAATTTAAATAACAGTATTCATCAGCGTTTTATTGGAAATAACCTAAATCATATTCAATCACAAAGAAAAACTACAACAGATAGCTTGAGAAATTTATAACAGTGACTTTACAGAACTTTATAGGAACGATCAAATAACAATGAAATAACAGTGAAATGATTGATAATTGAATCAGATACAACAAAGGATCATGTAACAACAGTATAATGAACTTGCAATGAACATGTAATAATACTATAATGAACTTGGAAAGAATATTTAATTGAAATGAATATAAAACCAGTTAGAGAGAGACAAGTATAATAATGAACCTTAAATTTCTATATCATAAAGACAATACATAAGACATTTTAAAGGTTTGACAATAATAGTAGGCCTTATCAAATTGAAAGAAGTTATGACTTGATATTCAAATTAATAGAAGGAAGGGTTATCCATTTATAATATTAAAAATGTTATAAATTTGGTTCTTTGAGTTCCAGATATATTTATGTGACGTGTACTAAAATAGAGGAAGAGGTGCAAACAAAATTGCATAAATGTTGATGACGGAACCTGTACAAAGAAAAATGCAATATTTTGCGCCCACTGTTATTCATATATACAGTGTGAGCAACAACAACGACAACAACAACACTAGTTTGTATCTACAACAATACCAAGATGAGAATTATGGGACTATCAATCCATTGTAAAGTTTTTTACATTATCTCTTTGATGAATATGTACAATCTGTTGCAGGAAGGCCTTCAGTTTATTGAGAAGGTTAATAGTTGACTGTAGACAATGGAGAAGGAAGACCAGACAAGGAAGGTATCTGGTCCTTATGTCAAGAAGAGTGAGTTGTTCGGCATGTATCTCTTTATAGTATCCATATAGTAGGGACATGTACTCATTATCCATCTTGATAGTCTGCAAAACAGGAAAAACAAGAGTTGTTGAATTACTTGAATTCCATAAGTGGAAATCATAAACATAATATTATTATCATAAGTAAAGGAGTGTGTAAAAAATTTATGAAATGAAAAATCACTAAAAGGATAGAAAGTTGTAGAGGAGGAAGATTTTATTTATTTAAGAAAGGGAAAAAATATTGAAATTTCAAGTGCATTTTGCAGCAAATATTTGTAAAAGAAAGCAATTATATTGAAATTGAATCAAAATTATACTTACTAAAAGGGAATCATAAGGGACTAGATGCAGCGATCAGACTATAGTTGGCTATAAAGACTTTGATGCTAACATGGATTCCTCTTGTTGCCTACGTTTAACGTAAGCATTGCCTTGCATGCATGAAGTTGTTGAAAGGAAATGGTGGAGAAATGTGAAGATCAGCCAAGGTTTTAACTCAAGAGATGAAAGTGAATGTTAAGTCTTACCGGTTTGTGTTGCCAATGTCCACTGTCTTCTTTGGTAATGTCATGTCGTGTGATTTATGTATTGTCAAGCCCCATGCCATTCGAATGGGAATTTTCCTGCGAGACCCTCATGTTATTGGGGGAAGTGGAACATAAGATGGGTTGAAAGTATCCCATGGTGGGCCTTTGTATTGGAAGAAGCCAACAAAAGCAAAGGATGGAAATTGAGGGGGTTTTGATCTAGGTGCATATAAAATGGAAACGACTTTTCCAAGTGCTCCATTGACAAGACCTACTTCAACCCACAAGTTGCACGTGAGGAAAACCTATTATTCATTGAAAATAAGAAATTTTGCATCCAATTGTTCATCTTATTTGTGTGTACCAATAGGATGGTGGTTCATTTTCTTTGTGTATCTTTGTGCAATTGGAATGTTCAACTTTTTTAGCATTTGTTTGTTATTGAATGTGACAGCTAGGTTGGTTGGATATAGGTGCATTGCATTGTCGAAATCCTGCTGCTCACCACTTGACAAAAAGGAATTTTTCCTTAACATGATAAGGTTCTAGTCCTCCATAGTTGGTGTTGCATTCCTAAGATTTGTGAGCAATTGGCGAAATGCAACTTGAGTAGGGTTGGTCCCCTGTTGATGAAAGATGGTAGATAGTGTGACAATTGTGTCAAAGCTGCGCCAAAGGGGATTTCCGCGTGAAGTGCTGACATATATGGGGATGTCCTTCATAGGAGGTAGTTGGCCAAGATCACCAACAATTATGGTAGAACGATTGCTGAAAGGCACATTTTGATATGAAGGGAATACCTCCCTTAAACGATCGTCTATGCGTGAAAGAAGTTTAGGCCCAATAAAGCCATTTCATCAATTAAAATGTATTTGACATGATGAAGTTGCTCTTGGAGATGTAGAAGTGATTGGCCCTCAAGAGGATGCATTGAAACTAAAGGAATGTGGAGGGCATAAGGGATTGTAAGTACCTTTATATTAAATGTTGCAACACCTGTTGGAGCGAGTAGGAGCAATGGGCTTGACTTGGGAGTAGATTCAACAAGGAATGTATCTTTTAGGAAATCAATTAAGTGAGACTTCCCCGTGCTAGCAGTACCTTGGATGAGAATTCTAAGTGGAGGAATGGAGAAAGTGGCCCTAAAGTGGGTGAGGAAAATGTTGAAAGCAACTTGCTGGGTGGGCAATAGTGAGGCAAGGGAGTGGGGAATTGGAGAGGGGATAGAATGGATTTGGGTGGATGAGTGACTGAAGTCTATGAAACATATGGTTGTCTCTTGAAAAGTGGAATAGATAGTATTATGGGTCCAATTGTGGTTTGAGTCAAAGTCGCGATGGCCAAGCATATCAAGGTCATCAATTTCCATGTTGTTTCTAGGGTGTATTTGAGAAAGGAATTTCCACTCATCCATGTCTAAGGATTCAAGGGGGTTTGACATATCATTAGTGGAGATGTCAATAGAGCAAGAGGAAAGGGGGTCTTTAGGGGCATGATGAACATGCCATGCAACATACACATTTATTTTTTGTTTCCAATGTGAAATGATTGTGTCATCAGTGGAGCCAATGTCTGATGAGAGTGTGAAAAAAGGGAAGTATAGAAGTAGTTCACTCCAATAGAAAGCAACGTAGCATGCATCAATAGGAGAAGGGATTGAGCTATAGATAGGCGGGACATGAATAATATTGGGAGGGTTTATTTGTTTCCATTGGTTATGTTTTTGGTGAGTAGAGAAGGACCAAGAACCTACAGCCTCAAGAAGAGTTAGCATTTCAAGCGAAGGAGGTCTATCCATGTACGTTACAATCAAGGATAGTGTTGGGAAGGGGGAACCTAGACCATGAAAAACACTTCTAAAAATAGTTCGACTAACATTGAGGGAAACAAATGAGCTGCTAAAAAGTGAAAGGGGAAGTTTTTTTAGCATGTGGCATGTTTCTTATGCGCCAATGTCCATATCAAAAAATGTTTCTTTTAATATTTTTCAAACAATATTAACAATAGGTGCTTCGGGGTGGACATCCTGCGAGACATGTGACAACATTTGGTGATATATTTCCAATCTTGTCTCTAGTTTTGCTGCATATCTCGAGATGTAGTGGAGAACAACATGGTGAGACAAAACCAGTTGGAAGTTGATGTTTTCTCTCCATATGGATATCATGTCATATTTGTGTACATTTAACATGCCGTCATTACGAGCAGGGACATATTTCTTTCTTCCATTGTCATCAATAATCAAAGAAGATGTGGGATGAAAATCTCATGGAACTCCACAACGAAAAACAAGAGTAGGACTTTTTTTGCGAAGACAGGAAGAGGGGTGGCATTTTGCATGATGTTGAACACAATTAACAAGGTCCTCCTAGTCCTAAATACGAGATGATGCATATATCAATGGTGATGGGAGGATGCATGGGTCATGCTCTATAGAGCGGTGTAAGTAAGGTTCATGTTTTTCAGTAGGCCAAGGATTCCAAGGAGAAATGTGTTGATTGAAATAGGACTTTGCGCTATCAATTGTGGCTTGGTCATGCAAATGGAGGTTGTCCATATCATGTGCGTTTTCCAGCTAGAGGAAACCATGTATGTGTGCAAAGCCCCTATGTTTCCACTCATACCTGTGAAGATGAGAAAGAAAAATTTGTGAGGTGAGTGTACATCTAGGAAAAAAAAGAAAGAGGAGAAGGATGGTAAGACAAAAACCTGCACTAGAAGTCATTTTCATGGAAACGTTTTTTCAAGACCTCTTCGAGGAATATTTTGAAAGATTTTGAATCGACAATGAATGAATTGTGATGTAAGATGTGGATTCTTGATTATATTGTGGAATCTCCATCGAGACAACTCTGATGGTGGGGGGGGGGGGGGGGACCACCAGGCATGACCATGTGTAGGTCATGCCATTTGGTGTCAGCTACACTAAGGGTGAAGAAGAAAGTAGGGCTACCTATTTGTGTGATCATATTAGTGAGTTCACCTCTGTGTTTTTTCCAGATGAGTGTGTCCCCCTAAGGCATGACCCAAAGCACATAATCTGGTCGGGAAGCATGGAATCAGGCATGTCATGGAGGTATGCACGAAGGTCTGTAACGGTCATTGGAAATCCCTCTTCAAGGTTTCTTTTCACAAAAATGACAATAGTTGCTTAACTACGATGCTACAACATAAGATTTTATAGGTAATACTAAAATATTGGATGCTGACCAAAATGGTTATCATAGTAGCATATGAGGTGCAAAGCATATTATTGCATTTCAACTTTTCTAAGGTGTGGTTGACCAATCATGGAAATCCCTATGGGGAAGAGTGTGGGGAAGGCCATAGCAAAGAGGCCTTCCGTGGTGTAGTCATTGATAGCGGAGAGGGAAACAAAGGGCCAGGAAAGTGAAGTAGTAGAATTAGGATGGGGAAAGTGTAGGTAGTTGCATATATCTTCAAGCTCAGTATGGGAATTTGGGAGTGCTGATACAAAATAGGATGGATGGAGGTTTTTTGGGGTGGGATGTGAAGGAATGTCATCATCCAAAGCAGGGAAGGAAAGTCTTGGTTTAGGAGATGAGGGGGTGATGTGATTGAGGAGAGAAGAGATATCAGTAGGGTGAGTTGGCAAGGAAAATTATGAAGCTTGGTCCACATGGACATCCTTGTAGTAGGGATCATGGGTTGGTTTGTACTCCAAAGATGCAACAACAAGTGTCCTTCTTACAATGAAATCATATGTTTTGTGGTTAAAGCCATGTCTAGTAACAACTATGATGTCCAATTCGGAAACCAAGCATGGCAAGATGTTGGCAATAACAGTTATGTCTGGGGGGAACAAATAGTATGACTAGTGTACTTGTAATACCCACCTCGTGCATGGGTGACTTGTAAGATTGGGTTGACATGTGCTATGAGAATTTCCTCTATTTGTGTTAGAGAAGTAAGGAAAAACGGTTTGTTTCCAGGGTCCATGTTGTTTGCAAGGGAGAAGCGGTGGGTGGAATTTGTGGTTGCACATTGGGAGCAATAGATATTACCATGCTAAAATCTTGTTTTCATATTTGGGTATGATTCCTTGCATATGGAGCAGACATGCAAGGGAGAGAGGTCATCTATCCTTTCATGAAATCTATGGCGTGCATGGCTAAGGGCAGGGTTGAAAAAATTCTAGGGATGGGAGGGTGAAGAAGCATGGGTCAATGGTGGGGTGTACGTTGTAGAACAGGAACAAGTGGCAGTGAGTGGAGGAAGCTAAAGGGAAGGTATACTGGGAGTAGGGAATGTTGAAGGAGATGGGTTTGCAAGTGAAGTATGGAGATGTTGGGGAAGAGAAACATTATACGAGGGTATAACTAGAAAGGTTTGAGGGTTTAACCTAGATTTGCATTTGAGACATATTTGTTTGTTGTAGGTGTCTTTATTCTGTGCATATAAGATTCCCTTATGAAAACTTCTTGAGGGGTTTCCAAAAGACTCTTTCATGTACATCCTAATACAAACATGGGGACACGAATATTAGTGAATATAGGATATGAGAGAGAGTAGTATTGAGTGCGAAGAAATAGTACATGGAGGAGTGTTCGTAGGAGGAAGAATGCTTAATGGAAGGGGAAGGAAGAAATATAAATTCAAAAGGGAAGGAAATAGGAGCAAGTGTTTATTTCTGTTTTTTTTTTGGAAATTGCAAAATAGTGTGCACATTCACATATTAGTTATGTGACATGAAGACATGCACAAGGAAAGAAGTATAAAGATGCAATATGTGAGATAAGTAATGATCGATGTTTTTTTTGTTTTTTTATTTTTGCAAATCGGGAAAGAGTGTGTACATCCAAGGCAAGAAATATAAAGATCCAAGGTGCAATATAACTAAAGATCAAATAGATTTAAGGTAAAGAAACAACAACCTTTTCTAAAAAGTCAGTGTTTGTATTTAATTGCACAAAAACATAGTTTAAAAGGATGACAATATACTACTTGTTTAGAAGGAAGAATGAAAGAGCATATATATTATTTTTAAAGGTAAAAGGCGCATCATTATCTAAAGTTGGAAGCTACAACATGTAACATAGGTGTATATACATAGAGGAGAGAAGTAGAATGATGAAGTGAACAAAAGAAGAGGGTGGTAGGGGAAGAAATGACAATGGATGACACAGATAGAAGTTGTTTTTTGATGTAGGTGTCTTTAATCTGTGCATAGAGGAGTCTCCTGCGACTTTGGGATGTCCATCGTGATACAAACTGGGGATACGAATATTAGTGAATAAAGGAGACGAGAGAGAGTAGTATTGAGCGCAAAGAAATAGTACATGGAGGAGTGTTTGTAGGAGGAAAAGTGTTTAATGGAAGGGGAGGGAAGAAATCTAAATTCAAAAGGGAAGGAAAAAGGAACAAGTGTTTATTTTTGTTTTTATTTTTTTTTGCAAACTGTGAAAGAGTGTGTACACCCATATAGTATTGTTATTTATTTATTTTTTAGAAATTGCAAAAGAGTGTGCACATCCACATATTAGTTGTGTGATATGAAGACATGCATAAGGCAAGAAGTATAAAGATGCGAGATAATCAAAGATCGATTATATTTTTGTTTTGTTTTTTTAGTGTTGCAAATCGGGAAAGAGTGTGCAAATCCAAGGAAAGAAGTATAATGAAGCAAAAAACGTTGTAGCTTGTTGTCTTGAATGCAAAAATACACAAGAGGTACTTTAAATAATAATTTATTATATATAAAATTGTACAAGTGATGATTAGATGTTACAATGAGGACCCGCATATATACCTAAGCAGGTGTCCTTTCGTGATCGGGCATGTCTTTTAGACATGCCTTTTCACTTAACTTAATGACTTTTTAACATAACCAATATCTGATTATTTAATATTTACATTTATTTGATTTATTTACTTGTTCTGAATTATATTCATAACATAGCCCCTTCCTTCAGAAGCTTTGTCCTCAAAGCTTATTGTCAGTAGTTTCCTTCAATTTGCATTTATCATCTCGACATATGTAACTCGATGCCCTTGGCACCTCTGCTTATATAATTCGCTTGGTGACATTGTCTTGAATCCAAAGTTATCGATTTTTTATTATTATTTTTTTTATAACTCTATTTATTTATTTTTACTCTATTTTTGTTTAATTAAATTATATAATTAATAATCTCTCTCTCTCTCTCTCTCTCTCTCTCTCTCTCTCTCTCTCTCTCTCTCTCTCTCTCTCTATATATATATAATATAATATATATATATATATATATATATATATATATATATATATATAATATATATATATAATAAGTATATAATATTATATTATATATATATATTAATATAATATGTAATTATATAATTTATAAATCGATTTTATAACCCACCGTACTCACCGAATCGACGATGTTCAATAGTCACGTTGCATCGTTGACCATTTTATGAATTCATGACAGGCCCCTTTGGATCAACCGTCAACTACCACGCCACGAAGTTGTTTGCCACGTAGCCCGGAGATGCCACTTAGTGGAATGTAACTTCATGCCGCCGAGCCAGGGACGTCGCCGAGCCATTCGATGTATCAGCCACACATGTTGACCCCTCATACGAGCACGCCGTTTGAAGGCAGGGATGAGATGACATGATTTTTTACGTCAAATAGGAGAAATGAATTCACGAAGAAATCACAATAATTTCTGGCCTCCTAATTGGCGATCTAATAAAGCATTAACTGTCACTTCTAGATCTGTGGACATTGAGATAAAGGAGAAAGGTGGTTCCACCTGGTGTCCCCGACACCATGCAACGATCAAATTTCTGAGATCATCATTAGGTAGCACCATTTTGTTTTCTGGCAGAAGAATGGTGTTGTCGCCATTGATTATGACCATCCCCTCCCTGAGTGAGACGAGTGACCTCTGATTGCATGTTGTGTTTGTTGTAAGAGTGATGACGAGATCAGTCGTGAACTCATTACTAATGGGACAAAAGAACTCCTTGGGCACATTGTGAGCAGAGTTCTGAGGAATGTTTGGAATTTTCTCTCTATTGTTTAGCTGTATGGATTTGATTACCTTTTCTCTTTTTATCTGTGTGTAGGTAATCTCTGATGGTTGTGTTGAATGAGTGAGATCTACTCTGCTACATTCATCCATCAATGAAAGTGCTTCATGTGCAACTGCAATAGATCTGTTATCATTATGTTCTTTTGATGTACTAAATTATGAACATTTAACCATAAGTTTCCTATCTTTATTCCCTGTGGGATAGGTATCTAACTCTGTATTGTCAACAATTGTTTCCTGCTGTTTGGATGTCAAAATACCTACATCAAAAGATTCATTGCAAGTTTGTGCAGCTATGAAATCCTCATTTCTGACCACCATCTTTGAATCCTTTTTGCAATGATATCCATTCTTTGTAGTATGGGATACACCCTCCAGTCTATTAAATTTTGGTCCAGAACAATAGTTGTTTCCCCTTTATCTAGGAAATCCAAGTTCTGAAGCTCTATTTTGACTTTAATAGGACTGCACATGTTTGAGACAAAATTATCCAAATATTCTAGTATATGTCCCTTGATACAAAATGAGATACTATATTACCTTTCAACACTGCCTCGGAAACAAATAAAATTTCTAGTACAAAGGAGACATCCTTCATAGAGCTTGTCTCAAGCAAATCTGCATCTTATACTTTCTTTAACTTTCTAAATACAACCGTGGAAAATTTTGTTCTTCCCCTACCATTTCCATTAATCTTAGATAGTCCAAGAACATTAGAATCTGACAATGTCATATCATCAAGTGCACTTGTAGATTCAACTAAAAATTGTGTTTCTATCAACTGAAGTTGAGTTTTAGAAATATCTGGAACAGTTTCCTGGGGAATCATATCATCTGAGTCCGAAGTTACAACTGCATGCTTCTCGTACCTCTTATTCTGACCTACAATATGAAGATCTTGCATTTGAATTGCATGTGGGACAAGTTTAGAATCAGAATTTTGTTGTTGTTGTATGACAACCAATATTTTTCCATTGGAGGTCCATGGGATTTCAGGGGACTCTGTCAACTCATTCTGATCCGAATGAGAAACAAAATAAGGTACTTTTTTTTTTATATTCCCAATTGGATTCAGATTTTGAGTGGTCGTCTTCTCTAGTTTTCATAGACCCACTTTGACTATCCTTCTCATCACAGTCATTGTTGAGATCATTTTCATCTTCATGTGGATCTTCTTCATCATCTTCCTCATTGTTATGGTATTGTTCATCTTCTTGTTTGTCAAAATAGTCCTCATCAACCTCATCTTCATCCTTATTATTGATTTCCTTTCCACATGCTTTAACTTCTGCATATAATTTTTCTAAACACTGAAATACTTCTTAAATTTTACCAAATTGTTCAATGCATTCAGGACGTGAATGTAATGACACATTGTGCAGCGAACAACGTTCAAATACCTGCATGATTATATTATGCACCATGGCTCTGATACCACTAAAGCAACAAAACATGTAGCTTGTTGGCTTGAATGTAAAAATACATGAGGTATTTGAAATAATAATTTATTATATATAAAATTGTACAAGTGATGATCAAATGTTACAATGAGGACCCGCATATATACCTAAGCAAGTGTCCTTTCGTGACTGAGCATTTAATTTTAGACATGGATTTTCACTTAACTTAATGACTATTTAACATAACCAATATATGATTATTTAATATTTACATTTATCTTATTTATTTACTTGTTATGAATTATATTCTTAACATATAAATATCCAAGGTGAAACATAAATAAAGATCAAATATATTTAAGGTAAAGAAACAACAACTTTTTCTAACTCAATGTTTGCATTTAATTTCACAAAACATACTTTAAGGTAAAGGTAAAAGATGCAACATTATCTAAAGGTGGAAGCTGCAACATGTAATATAGGTGTATATACATAGAGGAGAGAAGTATAATGATGAAGTGAACAAAAGAACAGGGTGGTATGGGAAGAAATGAGAATGAATGGAGAAGCATATAGAAGTTGTTGGCTACATTTCAGTCTGACATGGGGGAAGAAAAGGGACTTTCAAAGGCAGTGAACAACTGAAGTAGTAGACATTTTTTGATATCCTTGAGGACAAGGGAACATGAAGATCCATAGTTGATTTCCTCTAAATTGATTATTACAAGCTTCAAGCGATCGACACCATTGAAGTTCTCTGTTTTTATTGATGATGTGGAGGAAATGATGACATGAAACCCTTTAACAAAGCTCATGGATAACACCAAGATCAGTGGAGAGTATGAAAATTTATTTTTCTTGGACACCCAGAGTTCAGTTGTAGCATCATCAAAAGCTGTGACATTTTTTAGTAGGCCTGTGTGGTCATGCATTTCAAATTTTAGCACATATCGATAGTCACATTCTGGGAAGTCCCCACCACATTTTGTGCAGCACCAATTCCATTTGAGTGGTGGAATTTTTTTTTCATGCACTAGATGCCATTATATGAGAGAAGGAATGTAATGAAGTAGAAATATTGCATGCCAATAGAGGTGATGGTTCCACAAATAGAGAGCCATGCTACTTTTTCGAGGGGATGCAAGTCTATGAGGTTGGAACTTGTACATTGTGGGTGGGTTTTCTTGGAAGACCCGGAGAAATTTTTACTTAATGATGGTGAAGAACCCAAGTAGCCTTTTTCATGAAACCATGATTGAAGCTGGCGAGTCTCTGGAATGTCAGGATCCAATAGGAGGTTTATGGTGGAGATAGTCTCTACGATTCTTCCATTAAATTTGGCTATGCATCCCCCTTTGATTGCAAGCACGGTCAAAGCACCAGAAGAGCAGAGTTCAACGAGTTCCTTTTGTACAGTGTGGAAATGATTGCCCCATAGGGTGATGTCGATACTATACCTAGACATGTCTTCCAAGTTGAGAGTTTTTCTAGTTGTTTCAGACCCATATTTTCGACGAATGGTGGAGGTTGGAGAAGTGGACCTAACCATGCCAATGATGTCCACAATTGAGCCGAGGTTTGCAAATCTATTTTCACTTATAGATTTGAAATGGAAACGATGGAAACTAATTGTCGAAACATTATCCAAGCAAGGTTCAATAGTGGAAGCTGCAAAGAGGAAGACTTCCCATTTTCTATCGAGATGGTTTTAATTTGTGTTTGTTGGTTTGACTATCCCATTTGAAACCATGTAAATCTACCCAATTTGGACAAGGTCACTTAAGGAATCTGCTAATTCACCGAAGGGAGAGAGATGGATTGCATCATTTCCACAATCAATGAGGTCAAATCCAAAGACCTTTCTGGAGGCTTAAGAATTGTTGTACGAGCGAAGGGTTGTTTTTGCAAGAACCCTACCCTAGCTCAACCAATGTTTATGGTAGGAGCTTAGAACCATTAATGGCATGGCAGCAAGCACAACAAGAAGACAACTTAGTTGATGATGAAGCTAACTCTCTTTTGAAGAAGGAGTATGCAAGCAGGGTCCATGTGACATTGAAGAGCCCACTTGGTATGTGGACGGTTGTACAATTTGAAGAAGGGTTGGGTCCCCAATAAAAGTTGCATGACGTTTGAGAACTTAGAGTTCAAGAACTTTTTATAGTCCTGAAAAGAAGGAAATAAAGAGGAAAATAAAAAAATAAAGGACGTGGTGAAGAGTGTGAACATACACATAGTTTTGCAAAAGTGTGTGAGTGGCTTCTTTGAGAATGATAATTGACCCCAACTACATGCCACCAGAGATGACATGGGCATTGTAATTAGATGGAATAAAATTTCTATGTTGAGAGGTACTGTCAGAGAGGGAAATTCAGTAGTGTTAGGACGATGTATTTGTTGAAGGTAGAAGGTTGAGTTCAACTATTTGGAGTGATGGTTGGATCGTTGTAGAGCTAGCTAGCAAAAAAGTGATGGCATTTGTTGTTAAGGCAGGCTCCATGATAAGGAGGGAAGGAGGTGTCCTGAAAGGTGAAGTGAGTGAAATTTTGTTAACATTGAAAGGGAAGGGGAAATCAATCAACCATTGATCTCTTGCTCACAGGATTACCATATTTGCAAGAAAATGAAAGAAGAATGATTCACAATTTAGATTGCTGCTAACATTGAAAGGTAAGGGGAAATCAACCATGAGATGTTTAATCATAGAAAGTTTCCTCTCTATATATGACATTTCAGAATCTCCACACCCCACTATTTTGTACATATAGGCAATGCAGATATTCTTCTTACACTAGAAACATGAAAAAAAAAGTTATATATGCAGCATGACAACATTGATACTTGGAATTTGATTTCATAAGGCGATATGGTTAACAAGTTCTTATTTCTCACCTTCTTGTTAATGGAATTCTGGGACAGGTATCCATGTGAATGTAGTAGCAGTAGGACATGCACCAACAACAACAAGAGAAACAACACATCAGTAGCAACAAAAATTTCAACCTAAAAAGCAACAGAATAGATCAAGGTGAAGAGGCTAAATATAGCACACGTACGTCCACCAACTAAGAAGAGGGAGGAATAAATGAGAGAATGATCAGATGACATATATCTTGGTGCTACTAATGACAAAGATAATGACAGAGATCTTTGTGCGAGCGAGAATAAAGTGAGATTAAACGCACATAGTCATTCCATTAATTAGATTAATGAATAAAATAGGCCTTGATACCAAGATGTGTATATAGGCTTTAAGCCTTAATCACTAAACAATGTGGCATATTTATTTAATATATAGCGGAGCTTTTGGGCATTGAGACTTTGACATCAGAAGAATCCTTTTGGAAATATCTGAAACCAAATGTCTAATCCATCATATTAATGTGGCTCTTTTCAATAAACATATATTATAAAGTGGCTAGGGCATAAAACATATGATAATCAACTATCGGAGTAAAGGAACCACATTCCACGTCATTGTGTCCACTCCCACATATTGGAGGTAATGCATATCGAGGGTTTCTTTTTGAGACACATTAGAAAAACCCCGATAAGATCATTCGTTGATACTTTATTATGGTTCCTCACCAATATTAGGATATGCCAATCCCCCGATTTGTCGATACACTTTGCCTCTTCGATATTAATAAAGTTCTGATAGCATTAAAAAATGTCAGGGAGGACCAATAAATATTAACAAGGATTTCATTAGAAAACCAAAGGTTGATAGGCCCTCTTCTCTCTACTCTAGCAGGACACGTGGCAATGTATGATTGGTTTTGAAAAGCTACATATGGAAGCATATGATTGGATCTGATAAAGACATATGGAAACATATGACTAATTCTGATAAAGGTACAATGACATCTGACGTCAGAATGACATGATGGCATGACAGGACACATGGTAGAAAATTTTGGTGTTTTGAGGGGCCCAAAGGGACAATTATGGGTGACATGTGTCACCAATCATGAGGTGCCACGTGGAGTGATGACATCATATTGTAAGTTGGCATATTGGAGGTTGAATATGTTGGCACTTTATAGTATTTGGCGATTGGAAATTTCTAATAAGGGGGCTCCAATATTTGGCTGGCACATGATCGAGAAGCATTTAAAGGAACTAGGGTGTAGAGAAATATCGGAGCATCGACACATTAGAAGGTCGAAGAATCAAAGAACCAGAACTTCTTAAGCTGATAACTTTTGAAAGTTTGCGATATGCATAAAGTGTTGATAGTGTTAAAATCTGTCGAGGAGCACCGCTAAAGATTAACAAAGGATTTCATCGCAAAACCAAAAGGTTGACAAGCCCTTTTCTCTCTCCTCTAACAGGACACGCAGCATTATATGATTGTTTCTAATAAGATACACATGGAAGCATATGATTGGCTTTGATAAAGACACATGGTAGCATATGATTGGTTTCGATAAAGCTACAGTGGCATCTAAGGTCATCATGACATGGCATCATGGTAGGACATGTGGCAGGAAGTTTTGAGGGGCCTAAAGGACAAATTTGGGTGACACGTGGCACCACTAACGAGGTGCCATGTGGAATTATATGATGTCATATCGAAGGTCAGCACATCAGAGGTTAAAGATCACAATATTGGAATATCAGAGGTCAGGATGTCAGAGGTCCTGCATATCAACACATCACATATCTGAGGTCCAACATATCGATGATTGTAACATCAGAGCATCAGGTACATCGGTGCATCGCAATATCGAAGCATCGGCACATCAGAAGGTTAGAAAATAAGAAATTCTTAAGGTAACAACCTTTAAAAAGTTTTGATGTGCATAAAGTGTTGATAGTGTTAAAAACCGTCAGGGAGCATCGATAAAGATTAGAAAAGGATTTCATCACAAAACCAAAGGTTGACAAACCCTTTTCTCTCTCCTTTAGCGGGACACATGACAACATATGCTTGGTTTCGATAAGCTACAAATGTTAGCATATGATTGGCTCAGATAAAGACACATGACATCATATGATTGGTTCTGATAACGCTACAATGGTACCTTACGTCAACATGATGTAGCAGCACCATAAGACACGTTGAAGATCGCAATATCGGCATATTGAAGATCCAACATATTGATGATCACAACATCGGAGCATCAAATACATCGGTGCATTGCAATATTGGAGCATCGACACATCGAAAGGTCGGCAAATCGAAACTTCTTAAGGTGACAACCTTTAAAAAGCTGCGATATGGGTAAAGTCTCGATAGCATTAAAAACCGTTCGGGAGCATCAATAAATATCAACAAAGGAGTCCATCGTAAAACCAAAGGTTGATGGGCCCTTTTCTCTCTCCTCTAGCAGGACACATGGAAGCATATGATTGGTTTTGAAAAGCTACAAATGGAAGCATAGAATTGGCTCTGATAAAGAAACATGGCATCATATGATTGGTTCCGATAAAGCTATAATAGTATCTAACATCAACATGACATGTCGGTACGATAAGACACGTGGCAGACAGTTTTGATGTTTTGAGGGGCCTAAGGGGTCAAATATGGGTGACATGTGACACCAATCACGAGGTGCCACATGGAATATGATGACATCATATCAGAGATAAGCATATTAGACGGTTGAAGATGTCGGCAATTTATTAAGGGGGCTTTGATATTAGGTTGGCACATGGTCGAGAAGCGTTTAAAGGTCCCATGGCATAAAGCACTTAACAAAGGATAAATAATCCTCGACAGGAACAAAATTCCCTAGCACATGAAGGCTAAGAGGAAAGTCACAGGAAATGGTCCTATGATGATAAATGCGGAGAGGAGATGGGTGCATAAGGACCAAGGACATTGAAACTCGGTGTTTTCATAAAGTCTTTGCAAATGAAGTTATGAAGAGTTAAAGCTCTGATATAACACTATGGTAATGTTGTAGGACATATTGGGTTCCAATGGTGTAAAGCAGAAGAGTTAAGATATGGATGAGTCAACTGCTATAATTTCTAACACCACTAAGGCCACCATAGTTGATCCCTCCCGGCTGTAGAAAGTGGGGAATTCAAGCGGTTAAGGGGAAGAAATATCGACTTCATCCCTGGGTTGTCCAAACCTCGTAGCACCTTAAGGGTAAGAGTGTGTGCATTTGGGTCTTTGTTTAGAATGTGAGTCAATAACCACCTTTGATAAACTGAGTAAATAACCACCATCAAATTGGTATATTCTTTCTAGGCCAACGAATCTGCTACAGTGTCATGAGGAAGATAATAAAAATCCTATTGACTTAATTAATTTTTTTAATTTTAAATATGGTTAGGATGAATAATATTTAATATTTTGTCATTGCATAGTTATATCATTACATAGTTATGTCATTACATAGTAATGACACATGGTTTTGGCTTGGAAGTATTGTTCACGATTGTACTAAAAATTGTTTTTTAAACATGTGTTGCAAAGTGTAATGGAAATATAGACATCATGTGAATATGTATTATAAAAAGATGGTATATTCACTTATTTAGTTTGAGTATTAATAATTTTTATAATCATATTTAAAAAAAAGAGAGACTATAGACATGATTAAATTTAAGAGATAAAAAAATCTTTAATTCCATCCTATCTTATTTATGAATTAATATATTATTTTAATTATTTATTAATGCAACTTTTAATTTATTTATATATTTTTTATTCCAGAAATATTATATATTATATTATTGAAAAACAACATAAATATTTTAATTATTATCTGTAAAGATTAATAAAAAACATGTATATATATTTCAGTTTTAAAATTCATATATGATTTAAAAATCAATTAATATATATGGATGGCAAGTTAATATTTTTAATTATGTAAAGTAAATTATATCTTTATTAATTTTTTAGTTCTATCTTTTGAAATCAAATCATTAGCAAAGCTAAGATGCTCAGTGTATAGAATGTTTAATGTCCATACATAACAACAACAACAAAAATAATGAATTCATTTTATGTTAAATAAAAATATTAATTTAAATTTAAAATATATAAATACTTTAATACATTTAATCCTATTTTTAAATATAAACCTTTAGTTAAAGATATATTTTATTTTCATTTCCAAATAACAATATTTCTAACTCAACTATAGGTAAAAACTTATTTGAATTTGTCAATTAATTTTAATAATAATAAAAATTTGAAATTTGAAATATGTAAATTACTAATAAAGGTTTTTTCTTTTCTTTTTTCAAATAATTTCATCTTCATATATATCATTCTAACTAGATAAAATAAAAACTATATACATGCATACAAATCAGCAATAACATGCCACCACGTAGCTCTTGTGTGTTGAGTGACTTTAGCTAGAGTCTAAAATGCTTCTAAAAAAATTGTTTGTACCAATTTAAAAAAATTTAAAAAGTTTTAAGAAACCTATTTAAAAGGAGGGTTAAATAGGTAGCATTGTTTATGATTTTAAGATTATGAATTTCAATTTTTATTTCGTTGGAAAATGTAATTTATAAACTTAAAATTGTTATAATATAAGAATTCTCTCCTTATGGTGATACAAGTAAATAAGTTCATTTTTTACTTAAAATAATGTGCATAGTTTAATTGTTGTTGTTGTTTTTTTATTATTATCAGTTTTTTTTTCAAACTCCTATAAGGATTTCTTGGAATTGTAAATTTTAGCTCTGTAAAATGGAGATTTCTAATGATCTAGGTGTTTTTTAGGTTATCAAATCCATTTATACACTCAAAATGCATTTTAAACAACAAAAATTCAAGATCTGGCCAATAATCATACTAATCAATTTGGTAAAAGAAAGCAAAAACATCCAATAATTAGACTATAGATACATTCTAAAATTCATATAAAAAAATAAATGAGAAAATTAAGGGAAAAAATATATGAATTATTAATTAACTTAATATTTGTCAAATTCCTTTTGGAAAAATGTAAAATAGGATTGTTGGGGATAATGATAGGAAGAAGTGAAAGGGGGGTGGATGCCCACCTTGTCATCACCTTGAGCAATTAACAAGGGAGGCCTAGTAACCACACTTCCCCACATGACATGAATGGGGAGAATTCACTACCATGATGCAAGTTTTTTTCAATAGTACAACAACTAGCCCATTGGATTTAACATGGTTTAAATATTGGGTCAATTCTTCATTTATGGGATTTTATATTGGGTGAATTATGGTAACTTCCCTATAAATGTGATTTTTTGAATTACCTATACTCTTGCATTAGAGAATTGTTGCTTTTTAGTGGGAGGGTGCCTAGCCTTATAGCAAGACTTTAGGTGCTTCTTTGGTGGAGGGTCCTGATGGTCACAGCCTAGCCTCATTAGAACATATTGAAAACCTCTCTTTATGCATGAGTTTGGAAATTTAGGTGTAAAATTCATTAAGCTCATTAATTTGGTATTTTTTCTTTTATGGGTTTTCCCTCGTTCCTAGCTTGATTTTATTCCCAGGAGCTACAAGGTTGGTTGTTCTCCCTCTTATATTTGGCTTCCTATAGCTATGATCCCTATCTAAAGGCTCTCTTTACTTTGGTTCTTAGTCGCACTCTTGGTTGCACCCTAAGTGGTTTTTCTTGATGGGAAAAAAATATTTGACTCCTCAATATTCTTATACCTTGTGCTTGGACAATTTTCTTGTGAAGTGAATCTATTGGTTAAGGATATCCCTCACTTTAGCTTCGCTGATTCTAAAGCATGTCTTAACATGACAAGGCAAAGAATGCAGCCCCAACGGAGCCATAAACAAAGACACACATAGCCGTCTTGAGTTGCCAGTCGAGCTCAATCTTTGGCTCAGTTATATAAAGCGTAGACCCCACCCGTTATTCGAGAAGAAAATCACGATGTAATGGTAGTTTTCGTAAGTGAAAGAGATGAGCAACGAGGTTTTGAAGTGTGTGTTCTAGCTATAGATTAGACTTCAAACCCTCAACATACTCATGGAAGGGAAAAGTACTGCCTCCATATTGTAGATTTATATTGCCTGTTTAAATCCCTAATTGGTAAAGTCCTCCTAGAGAGAAACAACACCAAGGCTGAGATTACCTATTAGCTAGAGGGAATTCAGTGAAATTTGGTTGACATCATTGACCACCTAGTTAAACTGGATATTTTTTTTATCCCACATAGAATGATGGCTAAAGCAAGGAAATGGGCCAATCTAGGTGGTTCCAAGCTTACACATCTCCACCTCATCCTAATGGACATCTACACTTAGTGGTATCTCTAACTTTTTCAATTTTCATTAGTAAATATTATCAAACATGTAGTATATTCTAGTTATCAACAAACTATGATAATGTGATGCTTACATACCATGTTGATATTATGTTAACATGTTATACTTTGGACTTTGTGCTACTATTTTTACCAGAATACTCTAGTTTTATCATTCATATTTTTTTTTAACCAATTATAACAATAATTAATGATAATTCATCATTTTTTACGTAACCAATTATGACAATAATGTCATAATTAATAATAATATAGTTTAATAAAAAATATATTAACCTTTTTAAAATAAATAAACAAATAAAATCTTAAAACACAAAAAAGGGATATATTTTTTTTCCTAATTTCTCCAAACATATAAGAAATATTATAATGTACCTTCCACCTATATAATGCAAATGTAAAACTATAGGTGGCAAAAAAATCACTTCGAAACTAGGGATTTCCTTTAGAGCCACATCTGAGATATGTGTGATCATTAATTAAAATTGTGGTTTGTGTTATAAATTGATCACAATGTAAGCTTTTTCTAACGGTAACTAAACTCAAATTATGATAATTTAAGCTTTTTGTATGGGTAATTAAACTCAAATTATGATAATTTTGTCATTGATATGTATTTATGGTTTTTAGGACTAATTTGTCCTTGATAGTGTTTTATGGCAATTGAGTTATCATTTCATTTGTTAAAAATGTAAACGAGTACTATATTGTTTTAATAAGATTTTGTTTTTATTGATATTATATAATTTTATTATTTATTTTTAAAATTAAGTTTGTTGTTAATTTATTTGGTAAGCAAGCATCTATAGGGGATTTGAACTAGTGACCTATCACAAGGAGTGTTTTAATAGTGCACCCATTCACCGTCAATCCAAAGCCCTAAGAGTGATTTATTGCTAATCTTACTAGCATGAAATTTTGTATAATTTTTATAATCCTACCAACTCTAATAAAGATTTTTCATTAATCAAAATGAGATTTTATTTGATTGATAACTAAATTCAAATTAAAAAGTTCATTAATATATTTTAAATAAGCCAAAATTAACATATAAATATAAACCAATAAAAATGAATTGAAATAAATAAAAGTAAATAATAAATTATGATAAAAGAAATTGATATAAGTTTGACAAATGATATTGAAAAAAACAACTCAAAAAATCATCATAATCAAATTACATCTCATATATTATTTAGAACGTGTAAAAAGTCATGGTAACTAAATTATAATTAGCTTATAAATTGATAATATATTGTCAAATTACATAGCTAATTAAATAACTAATAAATTCATGATAAATATTAAAAGAGTGAGTAAATTCATAATAATTATTAAAAGATTTATGTTACTAAAATGAGAAAAAACATTAGAATGAATTAAATCATAATTTTATTTAAATAATTATTATATTATATTATTATTAATATTAAAAAAAACTAAATTAAATATTATAATTTCATAACTTTAGAGATTTATAATAATTATCTTATTATATTTTTAATTTGTAAAACATTTGTTACAATATTATGGTTTATCAATACGACATGCTCAAAAAACCATAATTCATTTCATATGAAATTTTTTAATTAATCAATTTAATTTAAAGGACACAACTACTTTGGAGATAAATCTCAACATTTGATTCGTGTATACTACAAATATATTCTAGAATATTCCATGGAGTTTAAATCCATACCATTCACTTGACAATTATTAATAATTAAATTAAAATTCTGAAAGCCCCACTCTAAAATAGAGACGCCTCACATAATAAAATCAATACCTTAATTAATAGTAGTTAAGTAGTTGTAACATTCAACTTATGATTTAAAATAATCATTGTTAGTTTCGTATTGACCAATTGATGTAGGAACATCCTTGGCCTTGGGAAATCATCATCAGCCAAAAACAAATTCATGTTGAGTTCATAATAAGTGTTGTTACTCCCATGCATTTTATGTTGCTGATACACATATTATGTAGTTGCTGATACACCTAGGTAGTAGTTGTTACTACTCCAATAGCTACATTTTTTTGAAGTGTCAACTACGTTTGAAGTGGTCAATGCTCTCAGGATCGTGTGTTGATACTTCTATTGTGTAGATTCGCTAACATATCCAAAGCCAAAAGTTATTTAGTTGCGCTACTATAGAACAACCACTATTAGGCGCGCTATGAGGATCATAAATGGAGGTTACGAATTTGGTTTTTCCACACACTGAGAGGAACTGAATCGACTTAGTTCGAGAAGGTGAAACAGTCAGTGGCAAGGGAAGCGATTTGTTTTAGTGGAATACAAAGAGGTGAGCATCGTGAGAATAAATTACATGAACATAGAAGAGAAGGGGCTTTTTTCTATTTGTTTTATGCTTGTTCATTCAAGCTCCTGACTCTTGTGTTGTTGGCATTTGTTTGGTTGTTGCACAGTTTTCAAAGAGTGTGAATGGTTGTTGTATGAGTTATCGATGGCATTTGGTTTTTGCGTAACAATATGGAAATTTCAAGTACTCTGAGAACTGCACTCTCATATTTATATTCTTTTATGTAATATCATATTTTGAATAAATAAAAGTATTTGAATCCTTTCTGTGTTCTTGTGAGAAGACTCAAATTACTCTATATTTGTGCTTTGTGATTTAGTCCTTGAATTAATTAACTTAATAACCAAATATTGATGGTCTGGGATGTGTGTTCTATAACAATTATCTAGATTTTGTAGGTGTTGTGAAAGTTATAGAACCTGGGTTGTGTGAAGTGGTGGAAAAGGAGGATTTGTTCTAAGATTTGCACGTTAGATTTTCTTCGTGTAACAGGGTACCATGAAACTGTGTTCTATGGTTGCATGACATGAGTGTTTAAAGTAAAATTTGCATCATAGAACCTAAGTTGAGATCTATGGGTGTTGGTGAGACAATTACAACTTTTAAGGATGTCATAAAAGAGAAGAGGAGAAGGACGAGGAGGTGCAAGAAATTGAGAGTTGGAAGAGTTAAGATGAAGAATATAAGAGTTGGGCCATAGAAGAAATGGAGATGCAAAAGTAGATTCAGAGCCCAAAGAAGAAATCGATGAAGAAAACGAGGATAAGGAGAGAGACCTAGCAAGTTTCATTTCATATTTGAGCAATAGAGGTAGTGAAAGATTTGAAGTTTCATGTTATGATGGAAATATAAATGTTGATGTGCTCATCGATTCTGTAGCTCGAAAGACACTTTGAATATGAAAATGTTCAGGATCCAAATCGGGTGAAATTTTCCATGACAAGGTTGAAAGGTTATGTTCCACTGTGGTGGGATACGTTGCAAAAACATAGAGTAGATAATCAGTTGGAGAACATCAATACTTGAAAGAATATGGTCATGAATATCAAGGAAAAAAATTTCTTGTTTATTACGAACAAAATTTGTATAGAGAAGTCCAAAATCTAAGACAAAAAGAGACCTCTATTTTTTAGTACACCGAGGATTTTTTCAAACTGTAAGTTTGATCTGATATAAAGGAACCAAAATTTCAAAAATTCACAAGGTATGTGAATGGATTGAAATATTTGATTCAAGATGAAATGAGTACAAATTATTTTTGAACTATTGATGAATCTTATCGCATTACGTTGAAAATAAAGGAAAAGTTGAATAGGGAAACATAATAGAAAGGAAAACAAATAGGTTTTAGAGGTAGAGTTAAGGCGGAGACTACTAGAGGAAGTGAAAAGGAAGAAGAATCCACCAGTGGTCAAGGTGGTAGAGGAGGAAATTGCAACATACCTCAATTTCATACAAAAAAAGCACTATAATTGTCTAATAAACTAACAGTGTCTTAATTTCTTCCGACCTTTTATTAATTTTTCTGTTTTTCCTTCTCACAAAGTTAAGGTTTTACTTTCCTGGTCTACTAAAAACTGGAAGGAGTAACAATCATTTACTCTATAGTATTCTTATCTCTTATCATTTCAATCTTTACATGTTCTCAAGAGGATGGATAAAGTATTTTGGATATAGTCCTTCTATCTTTCACTTTAATACTTGGATACATTAAAATGTTGTCTCTTATTTTGATAATGTACACTTATTTGACCACCCCTCATAGTAGTTATTCTAAATTGGTTAATGATCATTACTGACTCATTTGTATTTTATTTTCAACCTAAGTTTTATCATATGATAATAATTCAAGTGGCACTAAAGTTTTATGTGCTCAATATTATTCCTTATATTTATAAGGTTTACACTTTATATAATCTCATATGGTACAAGGACCAAGCTTTCCTATAATTTCATGTTGTTGTCATATGACTACTCGTGAATTCAATAACAAGTCATATTATTAATCCATGTCCTTGGTCATATATATATAAAGTAAAAACTATCAATCCTTTTTAAACCTGGTCGATGCTCTTATTTTCCATCTGGGATATATGAATGTAGTCTTTTGATTTCAGTTACTATCCCACATGATACACTTGACATTATTAGAAATGGCCACACAGTCATGGCCAATGTGAACTCACATGGCTTCTTGGGTTAGTGCATATTCAACAATTGAGATTTGGGTTGTTTTATCGAAGAGTGGGTAATGGTTAGGGTTAAACAAAACGATTTACACTATTTTTCACAACCTCATTCTTCTCATTTTATCTCTTTTTTACAACCATAGCTTCGCTCTGCAAACTCACAAGGTGTCATTGTTGATCAGTGGTTGTCATTGATGTCAACCCAAGCAACACCAAGGGCTACCCCGATCTTGCAAGGGAATTTTGACTTGACAAATTACTCTATTTTGAGTCACATATTTCTATATGGATTCTATTCATCAAGATGTTTCCCTTGATATATGGAATGCCAAGTAATTCTTCACGGTTTGAGAGATATTCATGTTTGAAGTTAGTAACCCCACTTAGTGGGCTAAAACCCTATGGGGTTGTGGCATGGCACTCATAATTGGTTGTGGTCATGGAATAGTCAATAATTAATAAATATTTTTTTCTCCTAAAATCCATCCAAATTTCACTTTTTGAGGACCCTCTCAACTCAAGACATTCATATAAATAATGACCCTCATATCCTCCTCTAGTAGGGATTTAGTGGCTTCAAACAAGCTATCGTGGAATTTTCGTTATAAAATTTTTCTTGCGAAGTTTCAGAAGCTGAAATCAAAACATATTTGAGCCGAAATCTTGATGAACCTAGTGACCAAATTTCAGATCCTATTTCACTATATTTTCGGAGATATGATTTGAGGAAGTTAGGGTGTTTGCAGGCTCCCGAATTCCATGTTAAACAGGTGATGTTGGGAAAATTGTCATAACTTTCTCTCTGAGCATTGGATTCAAATTTCGTAAATAGTCATAGAAACATGACGGACTGTAGTTTGTTGATTAGCATTTTCAGGGCCTAAGGTTGCAATAGTGACATGTGGAACTTCGTACAAGTTCGCTCTACTGAACTAATCTATAATCTAGTCATCATGGGAGATTGGGCATAAATCTTTCTTGAAGAATCCAATATTGATAAAACTTGTGGGGTTTGAAATAGGACTCATAGGGCTACCACAAGACTAAGTTTTAGATCTTAGAGATCCTAAATTACATATATACAACATATTCAATATCGATCTCCGAGAAGGAAAGAAAAAGCATGCATTCAAGGATCACTGCAGTAAGGACCACACATCAATAGTCAAGGGTAAGTCTATCACAGGAAGGCATGTATGATTAGTGTTTATATTTGAAATATGAGTATCATCTTTGACATAGGTTTTTTCAGGACAACGTAAGTACATATAGGGTCTCGGTTATATCTCTATGTTTCTATATGTAACAGTTAGTTTTGATACCACATTTCAGATGTCCTATTCTTGATACTACACATTTGATACTACATATTCTTGATGCTACACCAAGTCTGCTAAATCTATATGATGTTGTAATTTCATGTTACTTGTCTTATCATAGTTGATAGAATGGTCTCTGTTGTTGTACTTACTATGATAGAATGGTCTCTGTTGTTGTACTTAGAACTTGGTCCATCACAGGTATAGGGTCTGTCATCAGTTTTTATTGTATATATCTTTAGGTCAGTTTTGGATATAATCTTGGATAGAGTCCAGACCTATATCAAGAGTGGGAGTCTTTGTCTACTGTTGCAACAAGTCAACAACAAAAGTGACAAGCACACTTCAGGTATGCATTGTAATTTTTATTTTTATTTATTCATTATTATGCACTTACATGTGTTTTGTAGGTAGAGGTAAGTTGAAGGGTATTTTGTTTTGTTTTGGGATTGGTTTCACGGGGAAAATTTTGCATGCAGGTAGAAAAAGATTCAAGTACAACTTCAAGAAATAATTCAAGAGCAGAAGTATCAAATCAAAGGTAGCATTGTAGTGGGACATCCTTTGAAGACATGACAACCATCTGTATATTGTGAAGAAGTGTCAAGGCCAAGAGTCATCATTGTAAAGTTGTAAAAGAGTCACTTGTAAAAGTGTCATCATTGGAAGAGTCATTATTGTAAAAGAGTCAATCCGCCTAGAGTCGAAAAGGCATCTTTTGGAGGTAAAGGAGTCTCTGTTGGGTTGATGTCATGGTTGGGTTGTAGGTCATAGTGTGATTGGGTGTTCGGTCAAAATCATTGTAAATCATATTGTATCATGGATTGTTGTCCCTAGTATGGGAATCCACACTCTTGTCTCATTTCAGTCATTATAGGGTGGCAGGGAGGTGCTAGGCTGGTGCATGAAGTCGCTTGCAGGTTGGAGCCTGTGAGCACTTCAGGGTGGTAGATTGGTCTAGGATGTTGGGGTATCCATTCAGTTGACTACTAAAGAAACCAGGGCATTGGGGCATCCTTCCAGTGGGAGCTGGAGAAAAATGATTTTCTAGAATTCTAGGAAGTTGTTGCTTTCATTTCAGTTGGGGCTAAATATTAAAGAATTTATTAGAAAAGTTTGGTGGTTTTTGACCCGGAGGGGGTTTTCCACCTAAAATTTTTGTGCTTACTGTGTTATTTTATTTACTGCAATTACTGCATAAACATTAATAATAATTTAATATTAACTAATGCTCTAAAAATATTTAAAAGTGTTAATTGCTAAGGAATACTGATTCAACCCCCCTCTTAGTATTTCCAACAATCATGGTTTTTAGTTGAATTCTTGGGCATACAGTTTTAATTAAACATATAATACTTTGAATGGGATGCTTACAACAACCAAGAATTCATTAGACTCTTTAAAATCACACTCATATACTTCTCTTCTTGTATAAGTTGTGAGAATATTTAAATTTAGTTCATTTCCTTTAATGCATCACATATGGACATTTATAATTTGCAAGTTTCCCATGAGACATAATTATTTAGCTTGAACGATTGAAACTCAATGGTTGTAGGCCGAACCATTTTGGGTTCTCCCCTTTCTTCCATAGGTAATGTCCAAATTTATTCTCCTATGCATTTTTAGTGGTAATCCTTTGTCATTTTTTGATGGTTGTACTAATGGAGCCCTTACCTTGTTTATAGGTCACAATGAGGGTGGTTTTCTAGATTCTTCTATGTGTTATCTTGGTTAGCTCTTGGTGAAGACTCATTCTATATTTTGTTCATTAGTTTTTGTTCATCAAAGTCACCTGCTAAATTAATTTTGGTTTCTACAACTATAGTAATGGAGTAGGGTTTTACCCTATCTCCAAATTTCATGTCAATTTGTATGTTTTATCTTTAATACAAAGAAAGTGAGTTGACTTAGGTTATTTACCTTTACAAATTAATGGATTTCCCTTCCTCTATATTTTATTATCCTCGCATCGAGATTTCCAAGGTCTAACTAACCCACAACCATAAATGGATAAAGCCCATTAATATCTTTAGAATGTTTGTTTTTGTTGTTTTGACTTTTCTCCTAGGGTTTGTTATCAGAGGCCTTGCAAAAGTTACGAATTTGTTGAGTATTTATATCATTGAGATCATGTACAATTGATTTTCCCCCCTTTTTTCTTTTTAAAGAATTTTTTTCTCACATACCATATTAATGTTCATGTATTTTGGCACTCGTAATTGTGGGAAGGACGCAACGTCACTTCCAATCACATGTATATCTCTACTTCATTTGTCGTATGTTTATCCAACACTTCTCTTTTATTCTGTAAAGTAAAGATTTGAAATTTCTAACCCTAGTGTGTATGATTTTGACTACAGGTATGACATTCAAGAAAAAATGTGGTTTGTTTAGTTTGCACTTAGGGAGTTTTACATTTGTTGGAGCTAACTTTCGACTCCATGTTCCGACATATCGACATCCTTCATTTTCTCCAATCTTCCTGAAGTTTCATGGTGCACCGCTACGAATTGACTTGTTATTCATAACCCCAATAAGGGTTTTATTTTTCACTACATTCTAGTCCTATGGGGTTACACTTATATAGTTTGGCCTTAGACCTTAACGAACTATAAACTTGGGTTATTTAATTGACTATTACTCTATATAAACTTTATTATTTTCTTGTTACCTTCATGATCTTTTTACCTTCTAATTATGAGTTCTATATGTAAATTAGATCTCAGTTTTGTGTAGGAATTTAATAAAAGAAGTTCTTTCTCTTATTCCTTTTGTTACATTTCTAATTCAATGCTTTGTTACATTTCTTTTATGATTGTAGTAAGATTAAAAGAGGTATTTACTTGTAACACATTTCGTATATATAT
>APFE030336816.1:66624-82833 GCA_000404065.3 Pinus taeda
GTGTTTGTATGGTTGAGTTTAAAAAAGTTGTTATAATGTAAGGATTTTCCATGGGACCAAATCCTAAATACTTATGACTATATTATTTTTTGTATTTACAATATTTGATGAACTTCAACAAGAAATATATATTCCTAAGCATAAATAAACTATTATGGTCATAATATTTATGAAATTGTTTTGCATACATAATTCCTAAAAAATTTGTTTAAATTCCAATTACACAACCATGTACCTTTTATTTATTAGGCTATGTATATTTATAGAATCTCCTATAAGAAAAAATTTATTTTACTATACTCACAAAGATTATGAGTAATTTATTTAATTCACTGAAATATCATGGGTATTCCATGTTTCCACGCCCAAAGGTTTATTTTCCTAGTAAAGGATATTGAGGATATTTACCATAATATTCCTCAGATAAACCTCTACCAACATAGCATTCTACTAAGAATATAAGTTGAGGATCTATTGTGGCAACTAGTTCAGAATAAGACTCTGTCAATAAAAAAGTAGCTCTTAAATATGATTCTACTAAAAATGACCAATAGTTTAGATTCCTTGATAGATAGAATTACAATAAAATACCTTTAGTTATTCTATCTTAGTAAAATAGAGAGAGTGTACATGGAAAATTACATAATTAATTAATTTCCTATACTCTCTCTCTCTCTCTCTCTCTCTCTCCTCTCGATATCTATATATAATATATATATATATATATATATATACGTATATATATATATATAATATATATATGGAAAATACTAATTAAATTAATTTCCAGTGCTCTGTCCCCTCCCTTTCCCTCTCCCCCTACCGCTCCACCTCCCTCCGCTCCCTGCCTCTCTGCCCTCCTCTCCCTCCTCACTCCCTCTCCCTCCCTCCTCCTCCTCCCTCCCTCTCTCCTCCTCCCACTTCTCCTCTCTCCCCCTCCCTCTCTCTCTCTCTCTCTCTCTCTCTCTCCTCTGCTGACTCATCAATTGTCAAATAAAATGGAGTCCAAAAAGCAAATAATTTTTATCCAACATACAATTTTAAATCTTTTATATTCTACTCATACTAAAATGAAATATAAATTCTTTTGAGTTAGAACCATAAATAAATAAGAAATCGCTCCTGCTCTCTTCTTCTCTCCTCTCTCTCTCTTCTCTCTCCTATATAATATATTATATATATATATATATATTATAGTATATATATATATATATAATTGATAATACTAACGTGGAAAATTACATAATTAATTAATTTCCAGTGCTATCTCTCTTTCTCTCTCTCTCTATCTCTCATGAAATAATTGATCTCTCGTGAAATACTTGATCATCTCTCTCTCTCTCTCGTTCACTTGATCAATGTATGCAAACTTAGCATTCAATATAACATCCTCACAGTTACATGGAAAATTACATAATTAATTAATTTCCAGTACACAGACACACACTCTCACTCTCACTCTCTCTCTCGTGATACTTGATCAACTCTCTCTCTCCTGAAATACTTGATCATCTCTCTTTCTCTCTCTCTCTCTCTCTCTCTCTATACTTGATCAATGCATGCAAACTTGTCTCATCTCTCTCTCTCTCTCTCTCTCTCTCTCTCTCTCTCTCTCTCTCTAGCGAATCAATGATCTCCTCTCTCTCTCTCTTATACTTGATCAATGCATCTCTCCCTCTCTCTCTATACTGATCAATGCCCCATCTCTCTCTATCAATATGATTCAAGCTTGCACACCCCCCCCCCCCCCCTCTCTCTCTACTTGATCAATGCATCTCTCTCTCTCTCTCTCTCAATACTTGATCAATGCATGCAAACTTGTCTCCTCTCTCTCTCTCTCTCTCTATAGTTGATCAATGCATGCAAACTTGTCTCACCTCTCTCTCTCTCTCAATACTTGATCAATGCATCTCTCTCTCTCTCTCTTAATACTTGATAAATGCATCTCTCTCTCTCTCTCTCTTAATACTTGATCAGTGCATCTCTCTCTCTCTCAATACTTGATCAATGCATGCAAACCCCTCTCTCTCTCTCAATACTTGATCAATGCATGCAAACCCCTCTCTCTCTCTCTCTCAATACTTGATCAATGCATGCAAACCCCTCTCTCTCTCTCTCTCTCTCTACTCGATCAATGCATCTCTCTCTCTCCCTCTCAATACTTGATCAATGCATCTCTCTCTCTCTCCCTCTCAATACTTGATCAATGCATCTCTCTCTCTCTCTCATGAAATACTTGATCATCTCTCTCTCTCTCTCTCTCTCTCTCTCGTGAAATACTTGATCATCTCTCTCTCTCTCTCTCTCTCTCTCTCTCTCTCTCTCTCGTGAAATACTTGATCATCTCTCTCTCTCTCTCTCTCGTGAAATACTTGATCATCTCTCTCTCTCTCTCTCTCTCTCTCTCTCTCTCTCTCTCTCTCTTGTGAAATACTTGATCAATGCATGCAAACTTGTCTCATATATAGTTCTCTGTCTCTCTCGCTCTCTACCTCATTCTTCTCATTTTCTTTGTTTCACACAACCAAAGTTCATTCTGCTAACTCGTAAGGTATCATGGTTTTTAGGTTAATTCTTGACCATACAACCTCCATTACAACTATGATACTTTGAATGGGCTACATATAGCAACCAAGGATTCCTTAGAAGCTTTGAAATGGAATCAGTATAAGTCTCATCTTGGATAAGTCACTTGAATCATTACATATAGTTTTTTTCCTTTAATATATCACATACTAACTTTTATCATTTCTAGGTTCCCATGAGATAGAATGATTTAGCTTGAACGATGGAAACTCAGTTGTTTTAGGCCAAACCATTTGGGGTTTTCCCCTTTCTTCTAGAGGTAATTTCCAAATTTATTTTATTCTACGTTTTTAGTGGTAATCCTTTGGCATTTATCGAGGGTTGTAATAATGGAGGTCTTACTTATTTACATGTCACAATTGGAGTGATTTTCTAGATTCTTCTATGTGTTAGCTTGGTTAGCTCTTGGTAGAGACTCATTCTATCTTTTTTTCATTAGTTTTTGTTCGCCAAATTCATCATATGAATTAATTTTGGGTTTTTTCAACGATCGTAACGAAGTATGGGTTTACCCTATCTCCAAATTTTGTGACAATTTGTAAGTTTTATCTTTAATACAAAGAGAGTGAGTTGACTTGGGTTATTTCCATTTATAAATTTAGGGATTTCCCTTTCTCTATATTTTATTATCTTGCTATCAAGTCATCCAGGGCCTAACTAATCCATGACCATAAATTGCTAAGGCCCATTGATATCTTTAGAATGTTTGTTTTTAGTTGTTTTAACTTCTCCCTTAGAATTTGTTGTCAGAAACCCTACAACAGTTACAAATTTGTTGAATATTTGTGTTAGTGGGATCATGTATAGTTTATTTCCCATTATTTTTCTCTTTTTAAAGATTTTTTTTTTTCTCCCATGCCATATTAATTTGCGTGTCTTTTAGCACTTATAGCTATGGGAAGGATGCATCACCACTTCGAGTCTTTGGTATATCTCTACTTCATTTGTCTTATGTTTATCCAACACTTCCCTTTTATTCTATAAAATAAATATTTGAAAGTTCTAACCATCACTTGTATTATTTTGACTACCAGCATGACATTCAAGCAAAAAGGTGGTTTGGCTACTGCACACTTGGGGAATTTTACATTTTTTGGAGCTAACTTATGACTCCCTATTCTTACAGGTCAACATCCTTCAATTTCTCCAATTTTCTTAAAGTTTCATGGTGCACTACTATGAATTGACTTGTTATTCATAACCCAAATACGGGTTTTCTTTTCACTACATGCTAACCCTACGGGGTTACACTTCTATATTTCGGCCTTAGGCCTTAACAAACCATAAAATTGGGTTATTTAATTGGTTATTACTCTATCTAAACTTTATTATTTGTTTGTTCCCTTCATGGTCTCTTTACCTTTTGATTATGAGATCTATATCTAACGTAGACCTCATTTTTGTGTAGAAATTTAATAAAAGAAGCTATTTCTCTTATTAGGTTTGTTACATCTCTAGTTAAGTGCTTTGTTACATTGTTTTTAGGATTGTCATAGGATTAAAAGAGGACTTGACTTGTAACTCATTTCGAATGGCTCTCTCTCTCTCTCTCTCTTCTCTCTCTCTCTCTCTCTTCTCTCTCTTATTATTATATATATATATATATATAATATTATATATATATATATATATATATTATAATCATGCCAATTGATTTTTACGGTTACTTGTGTCATTGTCAACATCCATACTACTAATTTGATAATTATGAATTATCTCTTATCTTCTTACATTTTCTATTCAACACTCTAAACCATTTGTATAATTGTATTTGTATGGTGGACCTAAAAAACTCAGGTATAATATAGTAAAGTAAGGATTTCCCATAGGACCAAATCCTAAATACTTTTGTGATTATATTATTTTTTGTATTTATAATATTTGATGATCTTCAACAAGGAATTCTCATATTCCTATACATCTATAAACTAATATGGTCATAGTATTTATTAAATTGTTTTTCATATATACTTGCTAAAATTTCTATTTAAATTCTAATTACACAACCCTGTACCTTTTCTTTATTATACTAAGTATATTTATAGAGTCTCTTATAAGAAATAATCTATTTTACTAGCCTCAAAAACATAATTAGTAATTTATTTAATTCACTGAAATATCATGGGTATTCCATGTTTCCTTACCCAAAGGTTTATTGGCTTAGTAAAAATTATTGAGGATATTTAACATAATCTTCCTCAGATAAACCTCTACTAACACATTATTTTACTTAGAATAAAAGTCGAGGATTTTCTATAGAAATTCATTCAAAATAAGTCTTTGTCAAAATAAAGTTAACTCTTTAATTTGATTCTACTAAAAATGATTAGTTATCCTTTTTTTGTAAGGTACTATAATCAATAATTTGCATAGCTTGATACATAGCCTTAAATTAAATTACCTTTACTTATCTATCTCAATAGAACAGAGAGAGCGTACATGTACATGGAATTACATGATTGGAAATCTCTCTCTCTCTCTCTCTCTCTCTCTCTTCTCTCTCTCTCTATATATATATATATATATATATATATATATATATATATATATTATAATATATATAATATATATATATATATATATATATATATTATATATATATATATATATATATTATATATATAAAATGTTCATTAACTATACAATAGAATGAATCCACATAAGCAAGAATAATTTTATCCAACATACAATTTTCTTATTTTATATTCAATCTATCTCATCACTATAATTAAATATAACTTATTTTGAGATAGATCATAAAATACATAGAGAAACAATATATCTAACAAAATCATTTACTTGTGAAATACTTGATCCATGTATGAAAACTTGTCTCATATACAACTGATTCTGAAATTTAACTTCTAATCCAACCTTCTCACTAGTATAGCTTTAAATATCCTATAATCAACATGAAAGTATCAACATAATTACGTCTAACCATAATTAGATGCTTTGGGATTATTTAAGAACAGAGCATGTTCCACCCAACCATGAACTATCTCCAACATTTCCCCTTGATCTCAAGCCTTATTTCCTTCAAGAATTAACAATCGTCTTGGGTTCCTAAATGATTTTATTATATATTCTTCCCAACAAATTTTTCCTTAGTAATGTCATGCTTCAAGGGTTTACATCCCTTAGTTACCTAGGATTTTTGTTTTAAATTTAAGAAAAAAATATTTTCTTTTTTTCTTTAAGACACCTTCCTCTCCCATTGTGCTTTATTCAATATTTCACCCAACTTAGTGTTTTCTCCAGCTAAGTAATTATCATATTCTCTCTCTCCCATTATGTTAACATGTTTAACAACTTTCTCCTAGGGATTTTTGGGAGACTTTTTGGGAAGGTCCACCATGTGGACTTTAACAGCTAACATTTTTTTTATAAATTGTCAAGAAGTCTCTAATACTCAAGTTCTATTTCTTGAATATTTCCAAACTACTCATTTAATAATTTAATAAAATAAAACATTATTACATCATCAATTAGTTTCAATCCTCGCTTCTATAGAGATTAATTCCAACAATAATTTAAAAGTATAAAAATATCCATCTCTTAAAAAGAAAAACATAGGGGAGTCACATAAATGGTGTTGGAATAGGCAGAGGAAGTCTGATAAGAAGAAACAACAAGTATGTAATTACTTGTTCCCATTGTGGAGTTGAAGGACATAAGAACTCTGAGCACCTGGAAGGACAAATTTTAGGGAGAATTGATGAAGTTAGAACACAAGTTATGCAAGCTAATAAAGCTTCTGTTGTCGGAGAAAATGTGATAGTTCTTAAACAAGGACAAGAAAAAAAATCGATGCTTCACGAAGTGTTGCTCAAGCCTGAGAAGAAGATCGTGGAAGAATTAGAGAAAAGAAGGATTTTTTTCAAAACTAAATGTAAGGTCCAAGGAAAGTGTTGTAAATTGTTTATAGATGGAGGAAGTAAAGAGAATTTAGTGTCCACTGAAGTCATGTACAAGTTGAAACTCAAGGTTTTAGTCCATCCAAATCCTTATAGAGTCTCATGGTCACAAAAGGGACAACAGGTTCTTGGTGAATTTTCAATTCAGCAGCCTTCAAGAGCAAGTACTGCATGATGTGGTCGATATGGGCATATGCCACATGCTTATGGGAAGACTGTGGATGTTTGATATAAAAGTTCACCATGATGGTTGAGAGAATAAAAATGAGTTCAGGAAAGATGGACAATGGTACAAACTCACCCCAATGATGGAAAATATAGCTTTAATAGCGGGAAGTTGTGGAAGTACCAACATGTATAACAACAAGATCATGTTGTGTTCAACCAAGGAGTTTGTACACAAGAAACAAAAGGCAAAGTCATGTTTGGCAATGATTCAAAAGGTTGTACCAACAATATTGACTCCAAAGAAAACAGGTGAATGGAGAATGTGTATTGATTCTAGAGCCATTAATAGGATAACCATCAAGTACTAATATCCTTTGCCAAGGATGGAGGATATTATGGACTACTTGAGTGGGGTTGCATATTTCACAATGATAAACCTAAAGAGTGGTTATCATCAAATCCATATTAGAGAAGGTGATGAGTGGAATATTGCTTTCAAGATGAATGATGGACTATTTGAATGGTTGGTTATGCCATTTCGACTGATGAATGCCCTAAGCACATTCATGAGGTTCATGAATGAGGTCTTGAAACCAATATTGGGGAAATTTATGGTAGTTTACTTGGATGATATTTTAATTTTCAACAAAAATAAAGAGGAGTACTTGAAGCATGTAATACAAGTGTTGCAGTACTTGAAGGAAGAGAAATTGTTGATCAACTTGAAGAAACATACATTCATGCAAAATGAGTTAGTGTACCTAGGGTTTTTTTTATCTCCAACAAAGACTTAAATATGGATTTGAAAAGGTGAAGGCTATCTTGGATTTGCCAACACCTTAGTCTACTTTTAAGGTGATGAGCTTCCATGGATTGGCTATCTTCTATAGGAAATTTATTAGAAATTTTAGCCAGATTTGTGCACTTCTCACCAAATCCATGAATAAGGGGAATTTTAAATGGACAATGGAAGTAGGGAAAGCATTTGCAGATATGAAGAAGAAGGTAACATATAAACTGGTTTTAACGCTTCTAAACTTTGATAAAGTATTCCAAGTTGATTGTGCTGCAAGTGGGACAACAATTGGAGTAGTTTTATGTCAAGAAGGCAAACCAATAACATTCTTCAGTGAGACGTTGAATGAATCTAAGAAGAAGTATTCTACATATGATCAATAATTTTATGTTATTGTGTAGGCTTTGAAGAAGTGGAAACACTATTTGCTACCCAAGGAATTTGTCTTGTTGACTTATCATAAGGCATTACAATATATAAACAATCAAGGTAAGTTGAATCAAAGGCATTCTAAATGGGTTGAATTCTTGCAAAGTTATACATTTTTTTTGAGGCATAGGTATGGAAATTCAAACAAGATTGTAGATGCTTTGAGTAGGAGAGTGTTGTTGCTCAACACTTTGTCAATAGAACTGGTGGCTTTGGAAAACATGAAGGATTTGTATGTAGAAGATGCCAATCTTGGAGAAGCTTGGACAACTTGTAAAGTACCTTGGACTATGGACAAAACCATGTTCTTGGATTACCATATCCAATAAGGGTTTTTATTTAAAAATCAACAAGTTCGCATTACTCAAGGGTCAATAAGGTCGAATATTAATAAGGAGCTACATGGTGGAAGTCTAAGTGGACATTTTGGCATGAATAAGACTAAAACGTCGGTATAGGAGAGGTATTTTTGGCCTAGTATCAACAAGGATGTCAAAAATTTTATTGTGTTTTGTAGATTTTTTCAACAAGCTAAGGATATAAGTCAAAATACAGGGTTGTATATGTTAGCTTTGTTGGCGTTTGGCCCAAAAATGGATCCAAAACACTCCCAAAGTCTCCAAAGTTTGCTTAAAATCATGCAAAGATCGAAACAAGTGAGGGAGGAGAGCCCTTGGAAGGGCAGAAATACACTATCGGGAGGCTAAAACTCTTCAAAACCATGAAAAAACCATGTATCAGAGGCTTAATCTCAAGAATGCACAATAGCTGTTAGAACTGGCCAATCAATGACCTAGATCTAAGAGGAAAATCACAAATCAGTGGTCGCAGACAGTGGCAATCGGCACAAGACATCGCCGATCATCAATCTCCGATGATCAGGTCGACGGGTCGCATTAGCGATGGCCATTAGAGGTAGTCGGAGTAGAGTCACAATGAGATCAGGCTGAGCGATATGCCGATCACCGATATTGGCGATATCGCTATCGGCGGGAAGCATATGTCATGTTATATGAAGGATCCGGGGAGTGAGCGGTGCACGATTGCAATTTATCGCATTGCTTTATCGCTATCGGCGGAAACCATGGGGCGGGGCCTTTGCAGATACATACGGGCGACCCGATAGCTGGACCCGATGACATTATGTATGATGTTTTATAATATTTGAAGTCCGTGGATTGGCCATTTTTAATGTATTTCGTGTATTTTCGTTATATAACGAAAATATGAAGGGAGCCTCGAGGCAGTGCGATTGCGATGAAGCCCAGACCCGAAAGGGTCTGGGAAGTAAAATATATATTATTTGAAATCTGCCAAAGCCCATTTTTCAATGTATTTTTGTGTTTTCATCATTTAAACGAAATACAAACGGAACCATAGGATAGGCCGAATGCGACAGGTGACAACGACCCAAGGGCGGACCTGATAGAACAGAAAGCCATGTTTAAGGACTTTTTAAAGTCTAAAATACACAAAGAAGGAGGGATTTATTAGTGATTGCAACTTTTTTTTGTAAATAAATGAAATAGTCAAAGGAAACCTTTAAAGGGATTACACAGGCCCGAAGACCCATTCCACTACATGGCAAAGTCCGGGAGACAGGCTGCAAGAAAACAGAGACCGGAAAGGGAATAAAAGGGGCCACATAGCAACACAACATGCACAACTCCTCCCCAAACCGACATAGAGGCCGATAAATAGCACAATGCATCAATAGCCCAGTGAAACTCATCAAACAAACATCATGGAGCATCTCTGGCATGAGATAGCTCCCAGACAGTGCATCAAATTACCTGAAGGTGGTTATTCCTTTGTCAGAAGGTGAAAACCTCTAAGCCATCCTTGCCCATAAACGGAATCAAACAGTTAAGGGATAGATTAGAGAATATTAAGACTCCGAGCCTCTTAGAGCTCAGGAGCATTGTAAATAGGCTATAAATAGTTGAAAGTAAGATGTAATACGGGTTCAACTTTTGGAGATTATTACTACTCTGTTCCTTCAACCTTATCATCTTCATTCTAGCAATATAAGCTTCTTTTGTTGTTACATGTTCAGTTCCATTTTCTCTGTTGTTCTATGCTTGCGTATGAATAGTTTATTCATGTTTTTTGCTGTTTCTAATGCTAGATAATTGTCATCTTATCTTTGCATTGATAAACTAGATCTGCAAGTTTCATTTGCTTCCTGTAGTTGGCCATTCATATATGTTTATGTATGCATCTGCTGGTACAGTCAGTATTCTCCATCTTTCCATTGAATCTATAAACTATTGAGCATTAGTACTCTAAAGCGTTGTATTGTTGAGGGTGTTCATGCATGTATTGAGTGATAATAGAGCTGAAATGGTTATCTGACTTGATCCAAACCATCATTCATTCCAATAGTTCAGAGAACAATATTGAAGATTATATGTTACCAGGCATCTCCGATCTGCAACCTAGGAGAGTTTCTTGCAGTGATAACATAATTGGTGCCGTTGCCGGGGAGAGGAAACTGAAGCTCAAATTCCCTGGGAAACGATATAGATCCAACTTTCATGATAGACAAAATCTGGGAACTTTTTTGGTTGTAATCATCTATTTGGTGACTCTACTAGAGGTCGAACCTCTTGGTGACCCCACATCATAGTTCTGGCTCAGTTTGTGAGGCATACTCAGAGAAATCCTCAGAAGCTACAAGCTGACCCAGTACCTGACCCTAAAAATATCATCAAAGAGAGAAAGAAATTGCAGAAAGGAGCATTAGGTTCAGGTAAACCTAAACAATCTCCTATACCTCTTCAAGAAAGGCATGTAATAGAACAAATACATGTTGAGAGTATAGCATCTAAGACTAGCAGTGAAGAAAAACTCTCAAAGATTCATAAAGCTCCTTATTCTTTAGGTTTTCCTTTTGTTGTATGCCCAAAGGAAACCTCACCTGCTATCCATCATACTCCTTCAGTCCTATCAATCACTCCTCAACCCTCTATCATTCAGACTTCCAGTACTCTTTTAGCCACCACAACTATGGTAGGTCCACAAGCACCTACCAAAATGGAAAGAATCATAGCTGCTAGGTATGGACCTCTAATACTACCCACTCCTTTGAATGTTATGCCTACTGGAGAATATCATAAGTATATGCCTAAGTTCACTGGAACTGAAGGTGTTTCAGCTGAAGAATATCTTGAGTCATTCTATACCTATGTTGATAACCTGGACATTAGTGAAGATGATGTCTAGATGAGAGTCTTTGTCCAAAGCCTAGATGGAGAGGCTAGAAAATGGTTCAAGGAACTAACCCCAGCATCTATAGCAGATATTTAGGTCTTAGATGATGCATTCCTAAAGCATTGGGGGGATAAGAAGGATCTCCTTTACTACCACACTGAGTTTGGGAACTTACAGAGGGAAAATGGTGAGCTTCTATCTAATTTTAATAAGAGATTTAACTGCAAGTACAGCAAGATACCAGCTAAAGTGAAACCCACCACTACCTCTACTAGACTCATCTATGCCAACGCCTTTGATTTTGAGTTCTGTTTACTGTTGAGGGAGAGGTGATGCGCTTATTTGGCTGATATGCAAGATGCAGCCCTAGAAGTAGAATCAAACATCATGGTTGCAAAAAAGCTCAAAGGTAATGTTGATAGAAGGAGACAGAGGGGTGAGCCTTCATCATCTTCAGATCCCAAGATCGATAAAATGGTCAAGATGATAGAGTCACTAGCCTCTGAAGTTTCCAATTTAAAGGTTGAGCAGCATTCTGGGAAAGGAAGGGTTCCTAATACCTTTGCTCCTCAAATCCAAATCCATATAGAAGAGCAAATGAGAAGTTGTAGATTTTGCAAAGAAACAAAGATGTGAATGATTACCAAAGGGTGAAGACCCCTTTTCAAAATGCAGTCATGGAAGAAGAGCAATTTGAAGAAGATGATGAGATCCATTGTATGGAAGACAAAGGCAGCACCACTTTTTTAACCAAAGCTGCCGATGAGAAGTCATTATTCAATGACCAGATCAGCGAAGAATAGGACGGTGAAGTTGTTCTACAAATTGAAGATGAACACCAATATAATCTAAGGTCGAAGATGAATAATGTCAAGGAGACTCATGTTCATAAAGCTATTGTCTCTGTAGAACAACAAGCTAATAAGTAGAAGAAACCAACAGTTGATCCTATCATCCTCAAAGCTCTAGCCATAGAGGTAAGAGGCCTTGAAAAGTCCCCTTCTTCTTTTAGTTTTCAATGATAAATTCAGAAGCTAAGAATACCTATGCCTCTGATTGAACCAGTGAAGAATGAGCCCTTCAAAGCATCCAACCTTGAGGCTCTTGATTCTAAATCCATCCAAGCTTCCACTGACTATGTAAATCTGCAAGATGACCAACTAGTTGTTACTCTCAGCCCAATGATTGAAAATTGTGAAGATAACTCCCCATCATTCTACGTCTCTCTGACTATTCATGATAAAATCCTTCATAATTGCCTTCTAGATGCTGGAGCCAGCCATAGTCCAATTCCCAAGGCTGTCATGGATAAGCTCGGTCTTGACATTACAAAACTTTATCAGTTGGCCTCTACACAGCTTCAAAAACCAGTTTGCCAGATCACAGAGGAAGAAGGCCCCTTGATTTGGGACATGTTCTTTGATGAGCCTTGCTCTAAGGAAGCTACAGGAATAGGTGAAGTCCTTGTGTCCCCACACAAGAATGCATTGACTCTATTTCATATTAACTTTTCAGGTCACAAGTGACACAATAGAGTATGAAGCAGAGTTTATCATTCAACAGGTGTACAAAACCTTCCAAGCAAAACATCCAAGGCTGAAAGCATATATAGATGAGGTGAAATATAGACCATCTTTGCTTGATAATGTCAACTGCTGGAAAGGTTTTGAAGTATATGATCAAATCAATAGGCTTTTGCAAGTCTTTGATGATTTCGCTGATATGCACATTGACCAAGCGAAAGAAACCTTTGATAGAAAGGTAAAAAGGGTCAATTCTCAGTTTGGTGACTGTTTTCTCAAAAGGGATGCATCAAAGGAAGGATATGTTTTTGATGGCCCTGTCAATGGGTTGTTCTTCGAACTTTATTTTAGTGAAGGATTTTAAGCCTTGGTATTGTAAATCTGTTGTTTTCAAGTTTTTATTTCATGCTAAATAGACTCCATGCACAATGCAACACTAGGAGGAAGATTTGATCTTGTTTTTTATAGGAAAGACATTATTATGTAGTTCTTGAAACCTCACAGGGAGGCTTTCATCCCTAGAAGGAGCCAATGTTAGCTTTGTTGGAGTTTGGCCCAAAAATGGATCTGAAACACTCCCAAAGTCTTCAAAGTTTGCTTAAAATCATGCAAAGATAGAAACAAGCGAGGGAGGAGAGCCCTTGGAAGGGCAGAAATACACTATCACAAGGCTAAAACTCTTCAAAATCATGAAAAAACCATGTATCAAAGGCTTAAACTCAAGAATGCATGGTAGTTAGATCTGGTTGATCAACGACCCAGATCTAAGCGGAAAATCACAAAGTGGCGGTCGCAAACAGTGGCAATCAGCACAAGACACCATCGATCTGTGATCTCCGATTATCGGATCGGTGGGTTGCATCGGCTATGGCCATCAGAGGCAGTCAGAGTAGAGTCGCGATGAGATCGGGTTGAATGATATGATGATCACTGATATCGGCAACATCGCTATCAATGAGAATCATATGCCATGTTATATGAAGGACCCGGGGAGTGAGCGACATGCGATTGCAATTTATTGCATTGCTTTATCGCTATCGGTAGAAACCATGGGGCAGGGCCTTTGCAGATACATATGGGCGACTCGATAGCTGAGCCCGACGACATTATATATGGCGTTTTATAATATTTGAAGTCCGCAGATTGACCACTTTTAATGTACTTCGTGTATTTTCATTATAAAACAAAAATACAAAGGGAGCCTTGGGGCAGTGCGATTGCGATTAAAATATATATTATTTGAAATCCGCCAAAGCCCATTTTTCAATGTATTTTTGTGTTTTTGTCGTTTAAACGAAATAAAAAGGGAACCATAGGACAAGCTGAGTGCGACAAGCGACATCAACCCAAGGGCAGACCTGATAGAACAAAAATTCGTGTTTAAGGACTTTTTAAAGTCCAAAATACATAGAGAAGGAGGGATTTATCAGTGATTGCAACGTTTTCTGTGTAAATACAAGAATAGTCAAAGGAAACCTTTAAAGGGATTACAAAGGCCTGAAGACCCATTCCACTACATGGTAGAGTCCGGGAAGCAAGCTGCCAAAAAACAGAGACCAAAAAGGGAATAAGAGGGGCCACAAAGCAACACAGCACGTGCAGTTCCACCCCAAACCAACATAGAGGCCGAGAAACAGCACAGTGCATCAATAGCCCAGTGTAGCTCATCAAACAAACATCATGGAGCATCTCTGGCACAAGATAGGTCCTAGATAGCGCATCAATTGACCTGAAGGTGGTTATTCCTCTGTGAGAAGGTGAAAACCTCCGAGCCATGCTTGCCCATAGAGGGAATCAAACAGTTAAGGGACAAATCAGACAAGATTAAGAATCTGATCCTCTTAGAGCTCAGGAGCATTGTAAATATGCTATAAATAGCTGAAAGTAAGATGTAATATGGGTTCAACTTTTGGAGATTATTACTACTCTGTTCCTTCAATATTCTCATCTTCATTCTAGCAATATAAAGCTTCTTTTGTTGTTACATGTTCAATTCCATTTTCTCTGTTGTTCTATGCTTGCGCATGAATAGGTTATTCATGTTTTCTGTTGTGTCTAATGCCAGATAATTGTTATCTTATCTCTGCATTGATAAAATAGATCTGCCAGTTTCATTTGCTTCCTATAGTTGGCCATTCATATATGTTTATGTATGCATCTATTGGTACAGTTAATATTCTCCATCTTTCCATTGAATCTATAAACTATTGAGCATTAGTACTCTAAAGCCTTGTATTGTTGAGGGTGTTCATGTATGTCTTGAGTGAGAATAGAGCTGAAATGATTATTTGACTTGATCCAAACCATCATTCATTCCAATAGTTCAGAGAACAATATTGAAGATTATATGTTACCAAGCATCTCTGATCTGCAACCTAGGAGAGTTTTCTAGAGTGATAACAGTATATGCCATTTTCGATATTAGAAAGTCCTTGGAAGATGTGAGAATGGACTTTGTCTTAGGACTTCCAAGGACGTAGAGGAAGCATGATCCAGTGATGGTTGTTTTAGATAGGTTTTTGAAAATGACATGGTTTATAGCATGCAAGAGAATAAGTGATGCTACTAAAGTCGTTGTTTCATTCTTCAAATAGGTAGCGAGACTTCAAGGGTTTCCAATAGCCATTACTTCAAATAGAGATTCAGGATTCCTGGGTCACTTTTGGAGGACAATTTGGAGGAAGATAGGCACTAAACTATTATAAAGTTCATTCCTATCATTTGCAAACAAATGGACAAACTAAATTCATGAACACGAGCCTTGGGAATTTGTTGAGAAGCTTGAGTGGTGAAAATCCCAACAAGTGGGATATGGTCTTGGTGTAGAAATTTTGAATAATATGACACATATTCACAAAGATTATCCTGATTATACACTATTGTAGAATACATGCATAATACATAACCTCCTCTACGTTGATCATCAATTTACAGAAGCAGAAACAATAACATGTGCACATAGAAGCATCAATCACACATATCAACATAGTATTTTCCCGAGGAAAGCATCTCACTAAAAACCCCAACTATCTGTATATTATATTGATTGAGAACATGTAACAAACATAGTACAATACTCCTCACAAGTACTCAGTACTATCTCCACCTGTTACACACAATACAACTCAGATTTGATCTCCAAATATCCTTCGCTGCTTGCCTGCCTCCACTGCACAATCCCTGCATGAGAATGAATGATAATGGCTCAAGAAAACTCGTATTTACTTGGAAAAATCACGTGAGCACAAGCTACAATTTCCCTTGGCCTCACTGGCATTACTCAATCCATTACATGTGCAAATCTCATGCACAACTGATATTCACAACTCACCCTTTCACTTACCTCTAACACTTGTCTCCACTAAATTGTCCATGCACTGAGTTAACTGATGTATTCTTCAGTTGCATTATGAGTTAATAATTAGTGAATTAATTAATAACTAACTCACACAACTCATCACTTAATCTATTGGCCAGTTAGACTAAATACAACTAGTTTAACTAAGTCAAACTGAACACAACTCCATCAACTCCTGATCCAACTCCACAAAACTCAATCACTGAAGTCCTAACTGAA
>APFE030336816.1:96079-110623 GCA_000404065.3 Pinus taeda
TGGAGACAACATGTTACCTTGTCAACAGATCACCTTCATTAGCATTGGAGGAAAGACTACACAAGAGGTATGGAATGGTAAGAAACCCTCTCTTTCACATCTGAGGGTATTTGGATATGATGCTTATGTACATGTTCCAAAGGAGAAAATAACCAAGTTGGATAGTAAATCTAAAAAGTGCATCTTTTTTGGATATAAGGATGGTTTAAAGGGTTATAAGCTTTGGAACCTAGTAACAAGGAAGGTTGTCCACAGACGAGATGTGGTGTTCAGAGAGGTGAAAGATGTTATCAAACATGAAGTCCAACCAAAGGAACCTGAGAAGATAGAGTTTGAGCTTAAGGAGGAAGAATTAGACTCTACAAAAGAAGAGGAATCAGAAGATGAAGAGCCACAAACTCTGGGTGTGAGAAGATCAGTTTGAGAAAAAAGGCAACCAGAAAGGTATAGTCCATCTACTTTTTGTTCAAATTTTGCTTTATCTATCACTGATGATGATCCCATAGCTGTGAAGGAAGCAGTAGATTCAGAGGATGGAAAACTTTGGAAAGAGGCTATGGTTGATGAAATGACATCTCTGCACAAAAATAAGGCTTGGGATCTGGTGGAGTTGCCGGATGGAAGGAAACCCATTGGCAGCAAATGGGTGTTCAAGAAGAAGACAAATGCAGAAGGAAAGGTGGAGAAATAAAAAGCTCGGTTGGTATCAAAAGGTTATTTCCAAGTGCCGGGAATTGATTTTGGTGATATTTTTTCTCCTGTTGCCAAGGTAGCTTCTATTAGATTACTTTTATCTGTTGTTGTTGCTGTTGATTTTGAGGTAGAACAGATGGATGTCAAGACATCATTTCTTCACTGGGATCTTGAAGAGGAGATCTACAGGAAGCAACCTGAAGGCTTTGCGGTGAAGGGTAAGAAAGAATTGGTATGCAAGTTAAAGAAGTGTCTATATGGGCTAAAATAGTCACCAAGGATGTGGTATCAGAAATTTGATACATTTATACAGGGACTTGCCTTCACCAGAAGAAAAGCAGATCACTGTGTTTATTTTAAATTAATTGGTGACCGTGTTATTTATCTAGTCTTGTATGTGGATGACATGTTGCTGGTTGGAAATGAAAAAGAAATTATCTAGGATTTGAAGACCCAATTGTCCTGCAAATTCGACATGAAAGATCTTGGTGCTGCAAACTATATTTTAGGCATGGAAATTAAAAGAGATCGGGCAAAGAGGAAGCTCTGGTTAAACCAGAGGAAGTATGTCGAAACAATATTGTAGAGGTTTAATATACAAGATAGTAAACTGGTGAAGGTTCCTATTCCTGTAGGTGTAAAGCCATATGATGAACAACGTCCCAAAACACAAGAAGAGGAATAGGATATGTCCCATGTTCCATATGAAAGTGTAGTTGATGGACTGATGTATACGATGGTCTGTACTAGACTAGACATTACACATGCAGTTGGAGTATTGAGGAGGTTTATATGAAAACTAGGGAAGGTGCATTGGATAGCAGTGAAACGGTTTTTCAGGTATTTGCGTGGCACTAGTGATTATGGTTTCTGCTACCAAGGAAGACTAGGATTGGACAGAGTTTTGGATGTTTGTGGCTTTGTTGATGCAGACTGGGCTGGAGATCTGGATCAGAAAATATCTACAAGTGGGTATGTGTTTAACCTATTTGGGAGTGCAGTCAGTTGGATGAGTAAGAAATAATCTGTAGTGGCATTATCAACTATAGAGGCAGAATACATGGCAGCCACTCATGCAAGCAAGGAAGCAGTTTGATTGCAGAGATTGTGTTCAAGTATGAGGTTAGTCTAGGGAGCTATAAGGATAGATTGTGACAGCCAAAGTGCAATTTTCTTGGCAAAGAACCCTGCTTATCATTCAAAGACAAAGCACATTGATGTTCAATATCACTTTGTGGTTGATATGATAGAAGACAAAAAGGTGTTGTTGGTAAAGGTGGACACTTTGAAGAATACTGCAGATGCATTGACAAAATCTGTCAGCTCTGAGAAGTTCTCTTGGTGTAGAGAAATAATGGGAATTTCAGGGCTGGGTAAATGGCTAAGCTCTCTTGTGGCCCCCTATGGAAAGAAACAACAAGTGGGAGAATGTTGGGTTGTGTTATATTCTTTCCATGACTAGCCCATGTAGTTTATGAGGGGGTAGAGCCCCCCCTTCGTTGCGCCCATTGTGCAGCGGGGGGGTCACAAGGGGGTTTGAGGGGGGCAAGTAGCCCCCCTCTACGGGGTTCGAGGCAGTGCCTCGGGGAAATTTTTTTTGGACCCTATATTAGGTTGGGCGAACCTACATATGGTATTGTGCATGGTTTTCACACATGGTTTTGGACGTAATGGTTTTCCGTCCATCGTTTTGGATGCAATGGTTTTTGGTCCATAGTATTGAATGCTTCGACATGTATAAATATGTATTGTAACATTGAAAGGAACATAATGAAAAATCAATCTGGTAGTCTTGGTTTTGGGATCCAGGGGAAAATATCTGTGTACAGGTGTTTTATGTGTTATTCTCTTGCATTGTTTATTTTCTTCATTTTAGAATTCATATGTAGGTAATTTCTATACGAGGTTAAAACCTACATGAATGGATTTGAGAACCTCCATTGCATAATTACCTAAGTGGCCATTGATCGGACAAATAGCCTTCATGTAAGGTTGATGGCTAGAAGAATTAGTTTTGGAGTGACATGACCCATTGGCAAGGTACAACATGGGCATGCTAGGTGTTCTTTCTTATATACTAGGTTGATTTCAAACCTTAACAACTCATACTAGTTGGTTAAACAAAGAGAATCTTGGAATCCTAACTTGGTGAGGAAAGGAAAAGAAGGTTTTTGTTGGAAACCTTTTCTACAAAAGTGCACTATGCACGATGAAAAAATTAGCATAGAAAATTTGATTAAATTTTATAGGCTTGGGTGCTTGAACTACATGTAGACCCAAGGAGTTTTCCATTCCACACTTGGGAATTGTAAAAGATGATAGGTGTTCCTTCAAGCACAAATATTCTTCAGGAGCACATCCATTAGATACATTTGGGTGCACTTAGTCACACTTGGGCACATTGTATGTACTTGGTCACATTTCCAAGGACACTCTGGCACACTTATCGAGAACATTGGATGTATATGGGCACACATGTTAGGTGCAACATTATTGGGATTAAGAAGAGAAGGGTTTTTTTTTCTTTCCTTAGTTTGGTGATATTGTGTAAAGGGTGGTCGATATCATGCATAGTAGGTTCCACAGATGCCCAAAATACCATGCATAGGTGCGAGAGAGGCCAATGTGGCTATGAGGTAACTGAAAGATTCTTAGCGTTAGTTAGCCAAACAAATCCCTACACTAATGGCCATTTCGGCATCAGCCTGCGGAGTGCAGACTGAAGTCTCACTCGAAGCAATATGGGGGGGATGTTGGGACCAAGTTTGCACACCCTTGAGATGGATGTGATGTCGTTTTATTCCAGCTATACCTGCCTTCGCACAAGTTGCTTAACGCTCTATTCCACCCTTTAATACCTTCGCGAAAGGGTTCAATCGTCTTCCGCACAGCCCTAACCAGGGGTTGAAGTCTTTCCGCACTTGTAGGGTAGCGAACTACGATATCTTCCTAACTAGGCTAAGTGTCATTATTATCATATCGTAGTTAGCTTCACATAAATAGATGTTCCTACTTGCGGTCACTTTTCCAACACAATTTGCATACATTCGCGCATCATATAAGCATTATAAGTGAAATTTATACCCAATATAACAGATGCATAACCAGGAAATAAAGACGCAAAAATTGTAGAAAACTTCTCTTTATTGATAATTCCAAACAATTGCAGACTCGACCCACCCTGCACACTTAGCTGTAGAGGTCCGCGCACTTAGTTGTAGACTTCTAGGCCTCTGCGCACTCAGCTGCAGAGCCTCTACCTACGCTACAACCTAAAACTTAGACATATACTCAGAGCTATCTTTTATACATCATATCTTGCTTGATTCCATTATTCAATAATTGCCTCTAACTACTTAGAGTTTGGCTCTATTTATACAATCCCATGGTCCACGAACCATGGGTAGATCTTCTACAACCGACATTACATTTTCAAAATAAGGGCGGACAACCCTATGACTCTTTAACAACTACGCACTCCGCGACCACAAAATGCGGAGTCTTTACATTTGGATTACAAAATTTGACCAAAATATGGGCTTTTAGCCCCAAAACTGCCCTTGGGGGATCCCACGCCCAACAGGTATCCTCCATCTAAGCAAGTTGGTTAGACATGGGAAGAGGTGGTGAATTGGATCAGTATGGTTCAACAGACAGCTGAGGTTTGGCACGTATAAGGAAAACTCATCATGATGAGCTAGTCAGAGATTCCTGGGAACCAAGCGTTGAATACTAAGGCTACCTAAAAGGTTGTTGATGATCAAGGGTTTTGTTGGATGATCACTTCAGTCAATGTTATTTTTAGTTCTTCTCTATTATGTTCAATGTTGTTTTGTACTAGTTAACATTATCTTATATATATTATTTTTATATTATTTGATTATGTGAATGATAATGGTGGGGCTCTAGTAATTTTTCAAATTATTGTTATTATCTATTATGTGTATTGTAATGGTGTTGGCCAAATTGGTACTATATGAATTATCATAGTCTGAGTTATTGTAGTCAGGCATATGGAGCTATTTTATATTTTCCATTTTTGATGTTTAATATAAATATGAGCTATCTGAAGGTTTTGTTCCATATTGATGGTTTTGTTATGTATATTACTAATGCCAATGATGGAATAAGTGAATGAGCTATGGATTTTGTTCAAGGTTCTGGCTATTGTCTGTGTGAATACATTAATTGTTGTAAATAATTGTCAATGTATAAATGCATAACCCTTGTCCCTTGTATTGTTTTATGTAAGAGTCAATTCTTTACGCATGTAATGCAGGCTTGTTGTACATTTAACTTCTTGGTTAAACCATATGTTTTGTTCGACCAATACTAGTGTAGATGTTGGGAATATGTTAATGTATGTAGTAAGGGCATCTGAAAGTATTTATGTTTAATGTGTTTGTCTACGATATATGGAAACTGCATTCTATTGGGTTGGGTTACTTTGAGCCAAAGTTATCTCCATTTCTTTTGTCTCCTTGGCACAACCTTCAAAGGTTCCACAAACCCATTAGCATACCTCAAGTGAGACCTTGTGTGCTTACAAGCATTGAAAATGTCAGTGTCTGAGGGGGATTTATTGACACCTTCCTAAACCTTATTTCACTTACCTCGTGTGCCAACAAACATTGGATGTTGGATTTTGGTGAATAATTCATGAAGAGAGTAGAGGCACCATCGAACATAGTCAAAGTTGGAAATGTGGGCAAATGGGTCCACTTAAATTTGGAGGGGCTTTTAAGTGCAATAAAATCATATGTAAATAGTGGACACCTCAAAGGTGCTAAGGCATCACTCATCATCATTCTCTAAGGGTGTAATAGAGACCTATGATTGTACTAAGTTTAGGGTTGGCACAATAGAGTAGATTACATTAGTGAGTGCGAAGAAGAAGAAGACAAGACCTATGGGAGGAAGACATACAATTGATTAGGGTTGTATTTTGCAACCTTTTTGGGTTGTAGGAATAAATTGCAATATTGTCTTAGACACATTGTGGGTCTATGCATGGAGATGGGTTACACTTTTTGGCAAAGGGAGGGCATGTTTTGGTGAAAAATGGGAGCTCGATCGAGCAAATTTTAAGTACTCGATTGAGCTGCTTAAGGGATTAAACATAGTTCGATCGAGCATTTAAAAAAAACCCTCGATCGAGCTCCTATGGAACCTGAGTTAACATAGGAGATCAATCGATCCTTTATTTGGATTAAAAGCCATGACTGCATTCTTCCAAGCCATTTTTTCCAAACAACAAGGCAAACAACAACTTGACTGAGGCATTTAACTGCTTGACCAACAGTTTTGGAGCTTGATTGAGCATTTGGGAGAAGGAGCAACACCCCACCAATGTCCTCAAAGATCAAACCAACAACTATATGGAGGCCAAGGTAGGTTTCCTATAATTTTTTCTCTATTTGAATTCTTTTTCCTTGCAAAAAAATAATAATTGGAAATGAAAAATGCCATACAAAAACCATGAAAACACACAAAAAAAAACCATGAAAACCACCAAGAAAGCCCTTGAAAACAAAAAAAAAAAAACCACAAAAACCACAAAAAAAACATCCATAAAACCTTTCAAAACAAAAAACAAAAACAACAACCTAGAAAACCACAAAAAAATTCACCTATAAAACATTTGAAAACCACCAAAAAAATTAAAAAAAATTAGGATTTTTTTTTTTTTGCATTTCATTGTATAAGTTTTGAATAATTGCAACGGTACCATGTTTATTATGATTTTTTCTAATTTTGAATAGTAAAAACTTTATATTATGTATTATTTTATCGTATTTTGAAGTCTGTTTTCTTAAGAATGCAGTAAAAAAAAATTTCAAAATATTTTATTTCTTTGTAATTTAAAATGTAATTTAAAATTTAAAACAAATTTGACAAAACATATGTGCCGCAAAAAAAACACAAACAACATTAAAACAACCCTAAACTGTTTAAGCAATAAATAAACAATTTTAATAGCTTAAGCCGACACAATGAATAAGGTTGCTTTGTGGTAACCTTTATCTTATCATATAAAAATATTTTATTTTATGTTTTTAAAATATTTTTGTAACAATAATATAGTCCAATTTGTTTAAAAGTTAATTACGTTGAACAAAATATAATATAATATATATATTATATATATATAATATAATATATAATATTATATATATATATAATATATATATATATATATAATAAATGTAACACACACACATATATATATATCATAAACAAAAACATAACATATATATATTAACTAATATTATAAATTATAACAGTCGCAAAACTATATTATAGTTTTATATATAACATAAAATAGTTATATATATCCCCCGATTTGGGTGATATTAAGCCAAGTAATCCACCTTGGGATCTGGATGATGGATGAAGTGTCGAGAGATAAGGCCAGGAGGTGGCCATTAGTCACTCTGAGCATGCGGGAATGGTGAGTAGTTAAGGCTCGAGCCATGCGGATGTTGAAAGGAAAGGGTGTACAAGTGAAGAGGCATTTCACCCAGGTGTTTTAGGCTGGTATAACTAGTTAGTTATGTGGTGGTGGTGTTTCTTCATAGCTTTGGAGAGCTCAAGGAAGAGTTGTTGCTCGCAGACTCCGTCTGCACTGTCTAGCTGCATGGAAATAGTTATCAGATATGTTTCTTGTCTTAATTCACCTCCATGTCTATGGCATGTTTGTCATAGTCGGGATAATGGAAGGGTTGTGGGCTGGTCTGGAATGGTTTGCCTTGGAGTTTTTATGCATGCAGTTTCTAGCAAGAAGAGTTCTATATTCAGTGTGTTGTTTCTATCCCGATCTTAGTCGTGTTTGGAACTCTCATCTCCCGCATGGGAATGTTTATCTCTATCCAAGGGTGTTGGGGTAGGTTAGGATTCTGGAGGCCTGAAAAAGGCAGTAGATTATTTGTGCGGTTGGCTCTCCTCCAAATTTTGTCTGTCAATTGTCTGGTCTGTTTATATGAGTTCTATGTCATGGTTTGTTTAGGGCCTCAGTCTAGCAAGGTGATCTTTAATGTAAACAATGTATGGGTTGTTATTGCAATAGCAAGGGATAGTTTTCTAGTTTCTTTATGGAACGTGTGTTTCACCGAGTATATAAATGGTGGAGTGGTCCACCTAAGACAAAAATGGTTTTGTTTCGATGGCTTAATATTGAATTCGTCTGTCTTGTGTTGCTATCTAATGTTAATGTAGCATGTATTTCTAATTCATGTGTCTACTATGACTGCATGAGAAAGTCTCGGTTTAGGATGGTGTCGGCGTACCTTCTTTTTGTGATGGCTCAAGGTGCAAGTTCGTCGGTTTCTAGTGGTCATGGAAAGGGTTGTCGCTAAAGGAAAATCATAGACAGAGTGTCGCCATCCTCCCGACCCTTGAAGAGGAGCGATCAATGCTCCGATGCTCAAATCATCAAAGAGGCGGTGCAAACCTATAATGTTGGAACTCCAATTGATGTTAAGAACCTAATTACAACATGGGAGACAGAACTCAACTGATGGGCAATTTCGGAAGTTCGAATGGAAGATTGGAGGGACCTTGTCCCAGACTCGGGAAACACCCATGGGCATACCACCTAGTACAAGCATACTATTCACTTATATTGGGTTATGAAGATTCTGGTGGCCAAAGCCATTATCACCCCTTAGATGAATGCAAGGGAGCTTGATTCGGGGTTGCAGGAAATTCAAAAGGAATTACAATTGATCCAGGTCCAGATTTAGAAACAAAACAAACACCTTGGCCACATTAAGAAACACATTCTGTGTCTCCCCCAGTCAGAAGGACCGGGTTTGAGTGCAAAGGATTCAACCCCTGTGGAGTCCTCAGATTAGTAGATGTTAGCATGTTTAGCTTTGTTGTATTTTTTGTAGGCTTTTACTATTATATATGTCAGTTACTATAGAATTTTGTAGATATCTAAAGAGACACTAGTGGCTAGATATTCAGGCCTATAAGGCCTTGATGGACAAACTTAAAACTTTTGGATGACATACAATGCGTTTCGGTGGTCAACAGATCTGGTTTCCCATAGGGTAGGTTGAGGTCACCGAACGTATTTTTATGGATGTAGCCTACATTTATATTGAATGAATGAAGAGGGACCTACCCAACTTACAAAAAAAACATATATATATATATATATATAATATTATAATAAATAACATAACATAGTTCTATAACTTACTAGAGGGAAATATCCCTAGCCAACTGACGATATTCGACATGTGGAAGGCGTCTGATTTCACATGGCTCTTGCTTGGCCAATTTACTCCATGTATCCCATCACCTCGGTTTACAAGGACCACCTTTCTCTTTCTCCTAGTCTTTAAACTCGCCATGACCTGACCTCCATACCATTCCTTCTTTTGTTTCTTTCTCTTCCACTCAGCACCACTCCTAGTCTTGTAGCTACATCCACCTGCACCTTCATTCCAATCATGAGCGGTGACAGAGGGCATGGTCATTGGCTTGGGAATAAAAAAGGCCAAGGGAGTCCCCTTACCACCCTAAACGACCATTACATTGCCACCATGTTCAACCATTTCATTCCGGATAACATCTGTAGGGAGGTCATGGTCATGGAGGAAGAGGAAATGCACCATGGGCGCTCATCCCTATGGGCCCTGGGCAATCTTCTGGCTTGGTAATTGAAGGAATGGGAAGACATCAAGGAAAAATCCACCCATCGAATTCTTGAACTCTCTTCTATCCTATGCCACTCATCCACCTCCTTCAAGAAGTTATCCAATAGGGACCTGGGTATTGATTACCCTCCTAGCATCCCCTCCCCGGTGGTGTCCTCGGCACACTCACCTCATACAAGCTCATCCGGCCTCCCACTCGCAAATCTCCCCCACCTCCTATCATGCCCATGGACCCTCCAACTACAACCAATGCTCTCCCTTCTTCCCTTCCCAAGCCCAACCCTTATGGGTGCTTCATTCTGGAGGAGAACCCAGAGGAGGTCAGTTTGTTGCAAGCTCATGGAACCTCTCAGGTGCAAGGTGGCTCCAACTCAGCTTTTGTCTGGCTTCACAACAGTTCACGTCACCCACCAATTTCCTGAGAAGCTCTAGGTCGATTTTTTTCCCTTTTGGTTGATGTCTTACAAAAGATATTTTTGCTTTGGAAATTTCCAGTTTGACAATACCACTACAACTCGGTCTAAGAGTTCCAATTTGAAGGCTAAGGATATTTTTTCTATGCCTCAACATGAAACTATCATCTTTCATCAGTCCACTATTCAGGCATCGTGAGGCCTTGTCCTCATATGCAATTTACAAAGTTCTATATTTTTGAGAAACAATGTAAGCTTTTATTTCCCCCTCTAGGGGCATAGTACTCTTGTCTTATCTCTCTGGTTTCCTTGTTCTGAGGCAGAGAAGAAACTCATGGCTATACATACTATAAATTTGGCTCAGATAATATAATTTAGGCATGCTTACTTACAAAAAAAAAAAAATAGAATTCTATAACTATTTAACATAACACACACACACATATTGTTACTATACTTATGTCTAGCTAACATAACATATATATAACTATAATTTATGTGTAACATAACATTATAACTATAACATAACATAGCGTAAAATGTAGCATAATCATAATATAATATAACTATAACATTTAACATAGCATAACTATTTAACATAACATTAAATATATAAATATATATATAAGAGTTCAAGTTTCAACAATGTGTCATTCATAGATATGTTAAATCCATGATGAAAAGTGCGTTTAATGTGAATAAAAACGTTTTGGCTTTTTTCTAATTTGTACCATATTGTTTCATTATGTAGAGTGTTGCACTATAAACATTGTCTTCATGTGCTTGCATCTAGTACATGTCATGTCTCAAAGTCAAATATTATAAGGACTTATAGTCTAATGGATTATTTGGTTTGCAAGAAATTTTATTAATTTTGAAAATAGGTTAATTTCAATTTTTTACATATATATTTACATATTTGTGCTCTATGAATAAAGTGCATTTTTTAGAAATATGAAAAAGTGTGAAGGTATATTTGATCACTTCTTTCGATTGTGTTTACAAGGAAATCACTACTTTGGTTGATAAATTATCAAGAAAGGGACTCTAAGGTTTATGACTTCAGGCTAGATTATTCTACTTGAGTTTAGAAATGGTTTTCTTGTCAACGTTCTTTCTAAGTCAACATGTTTTTCTTGGATTAGTTTATATGTATCATATGTAATAGTTTTGTATTATATATAATAATTTAGTCAACATTTTTTTTAGATTAGTTTCTATGTATTATATGTAATATGTAGAGCCATATCCTATACGGCCCCCATTCGCAGGTCGTTGGAGTGTGAGGGGATCTATTATACATGGTTGGGCTCATGATAGATCACATAGCCCAACCAGAGTACGTGTTCCACTTGTAGCTCCTAGCTCCGAAACCAATCAAAGTGTCAAAGGAAGTGTTTTTGTCTTTGTTGATGATCATGTTACAGATAGTAGACCATCTTCACCCGCTATAGGTGCATTTTTAAATCCTCTTTATACTTTATGCGTTTATGCCTTGAAATTGTCTTTAATTTTTAAATCATATTCAATTGATGTGTTTTAATTTAATGTATATGTTATTATGCTTCTATTTTATATATATGTGTGTGTGTGTGTGTGTGTGTGTGTTAAATTATGTTTATGATTTACAGAAACCTTAACAGGGCAAAGTTGAGGATCACAATGCAGTGTCGATCCCACCATGGGAAAAAGCTACAACTAGTATCACATTGGAGGATGTTACAACCCAACATACATGGATCACACGGGAGCTGGGTAAAATCTCTGCTAGTTCACCTACTAGGTGTAGTTTGTCTTTGATTTCGGATATAATCAATAGGCTAATCAAGACATACCAGAGGGAGGGCCCAACAACCTCCAACATTCCATATAGAGGATTAGAAGGAAAGATGTTACATACCCACATACTTCGGAGGTGGTGAAAGAGGACACCAAGAAAATTAATGTTCATGGGGAGTTATTTGACATCCCTCCTGAGCGTCGTGCTAGACATCGATGTCCTATTCCATTAAGATATTTTAAGAATGTTAATGCAACCCCTTTTGCTTATGATCGATTCATTGGAGCTTGGGGCCAGTTCCCCCACCATGAACAGGTCCCCCTTTACTTTGCAAAGGATATATATGCAAAGTTTGTGCTACATATGAGGTTGGATTACACCAACATAGGATCTGAGTTTTATGGATCCAACTTGCGACATACCTATGATTGTGATGAGGCTCGTAGAGACCCTAGGAATGTACCACCACCTCCGAGATTGTTTCCACTACCATCTCGGAGTGTGGTATTTCTAATAGAGCTAAAGGAGTCACCGCAGCTCAAATTTGAGACTAGGAATACCATTGGAGATAGCATTTGAATGACATTGGCCAGTGTACATGTCGCATTACATGGAAAGATGGGAAGACCACCACCATTACCTCATGACCTGTGAGTTTCATTATACGATGATTCATATCTCGCAATTCTACCCATTGACCAACTTTTAGGATATGCATATATGTGTCATGATGCTATCCATGACACTTGGAGGGTACACGACTCACATGACACAGACAAGGTACATATATACAATTTTTTTTGGCTCTTATCATCAAATTATACATAATTATTTATATTAATTTAGTTCGTATTAGATTGAATTTATATTAATAAGTACATGATAACATGTAGACACATCCTAGCTACATGGATGATATTAGATATCATTTTGGGATTCAACTACGTTAAGTAAGTCATTCACGTATGACCATTTCCATGAGAGGTAGTCGTAACTGACTAATTTCTCATGATTTTTTGAATAGTTCACTTAGCACTCATTGCATTGGGTGATGCTCACAAGGGTGAAGAAGTGGGATTGAAACTAGTGAAATGTGGAGAACGAATCACATAGCATCAATCATCACTTCCGGGGCTTGCACCCGGTAACCAGGACTTCCCAGGAGGTCACCCATCCCAGATCTCCTCTAGCTCAAGCGTGCTTAATTGTGGAGTTTTTCCCCACAATCAAGCCCACTTAGCTTGCTACCCCATTTGCAAAACCTTTGCAAGTATTGTGCCTCATGAACCATTCAAGTAGAGATCGTCAAGGGATCTCTACTTGAATGGTTCATGAGGCACAATACTTGCTAAGGTTTTGCAAATGGGGTAGCAAGCTAAGTGGGCTTGATTGTGGGGAAAAACTCCATAGTTAAGCGCGCTTGAGCCAGAGGAGATCTGGGATGGGTGACCTCCTGGGAAGTCCTGGTTACCGGGTGCAAGCCCCGGAAGTGATGATTGATGCTATGTGATTCGTTCTCCACATTTCACTAGTTTCAATCCCACTTCTTTACCCCTATGAGCATCAACCGATGCAATGAGTGCTAAGTGAACTATTCAAAAAATCATGAGAAATTAGTCAATTACGACTACCTCTCATGGAAATGGTCATATGTGAATGACTTATTTAACGCAGTTGAATCCCAAAATGATATCTAATACATGGATGATCTTACAAGTTCATCCAGGGGGCAGTTAATCAACCAAACCAACCTCCACTAGTGCATGTTTCCATGGATTCTCCTCCACCTCCATCTCCACCTCCACCTCATAACACTCATGTGGAGCAGAGTTACTATGTATAACCACATGGACGAGTAGTTGAGGTAAACTTTTTTATTTCTAGGATTTCAACATTTTATTTTAAGTTGCATGCTAATTAATTTGTAGACTAATTATAATTTGTATTTCCTAATGTGTGCATAGGCCCATATGCGGATTGTTATCGATTTCACATTTATGTGGATGCATGAGTGGGACATTGGGTATAGAGGCATTGACGATGTAGGTCCATCGTTGCAGGCCCCAATCTTTTAGCCATAGGCAAGGGAGCACCAAACCTAGATTCATCAGAATCCAATCCTAGATGACTTGCATTTGGACTCGAGTGAGGTTAGTGAATTCATATATGTAATCAAATGTGGTTCAAAATCATTTATTTCCAAATGGTTTATTTTGTACAAATAATGATCTAATTAGTTTGAATTTGAATGCATTATATTGCAATGTTAGATTATGGATGATTACTTTTCGCAATGGAACTCACATAGGAGTTTTGGTGGTACTTAGAGTGGATCGTTTGTATATTTTCAGGCACATTTCATACGAAATATTCACATATGATACAAACTTTGTATATTTTTGTACATGGACAATTTATGGATGTACATGAACATTATTTCAGTTTATGGATGTTCATTAAATTTTAGTTTATGGATCTGTTAATTATTTCGCCAGTTTACATTTTTTTCTATATAGTAGAATTTTTATTAAAAAAATATAACAATTATGATTTCTAGTTTCATAAACTAAGAAAATAAGTATAATCTTCCTATGATACAAGTCATTTTGATACTTGAAATGAACTAAAATATATTATTGATGAATTAAAAAATACAAATATGATTGAAATAGATTTTTAAATTCAATTTTACAAGATGCCTAGTAAACAACAAATAAGTTTTATTCAAATTAGCAGCATTAGCAGAGCATGTGAACAAGACTAAGCATCATGTCTGTATAGAGGAGGCCAAAGTCATTGCCAGGGTGGATCGGTTCCATCATCGCAAGTTAAGGGAAGCTATTGAAATTGAGCGAAGACCCATCAATCTCAACAAAGATGATGGGTGGAAGGTTAGTAGAAGTTGGATCCCTGCCCTGTTGTCTTAGGATTTCTTCCTTCCCCCCCCCCGCCCCTTTGTTCTTCCTGGGTGCTTTCTTTGTGTGTGTTTGGT
>APFE030336816.1:110643-121982 GCA_000404065.3 Pinus taeda
ATCTAATTTATTTTAGGTAGATTTTCTCTCTGATGAGGGTCCTTTTCTTGTTTTGGTAGTTTATTATTTAATTCATTAGGTTATTATTATTAGTGTATCTAAATTATGATGTATTCTTGGGTCTAGTTTTATTTATATTTTTATTTGTGATTGCCACCTTTTAGTCATTTATTTACAGCTATGTAAACCATTGGACATAAGGATACCTTATCTAGATATTTAAAAAAAAAATATATATATATATTATCTCTAGAAATAAATTAAATTATTTTCCTCTTTTATTTGTCAAACTAGCCCTTAAGATCAGTTTTAATAATTTTATAAACAAATTAACATACCATCAATAAATAATACATATATATATTTAGTTAATAATTTAATAAATAAATAAGAATAATTAGTTATGTAATTTAAATAAATAAATTTCTTTTGATACTATTCGCTCATTTATTTTATTATACCTAAATTCTCTTATTTCTAGAAATAGAATATTAACATACCATCAATAAATAATACATATATATATTTAGTTAACAATTTAATAAATAAATAAGAATATATAATTAGTTATGTAATTTAAATAAATAAATTTCTTTTGATACTATTCGCTCATTTATTTTATTATACCTAAATTCTCTTATTTCTAGAAATAGAATATTATATTATATCTTAATAATTTAAAAATAAAAAAGATTAATTTATTAATTATTGGCCTAGTCCTAGAGTCAAAAATCGCTGTTATGTAGCCGTTGGAGTCTCTGCTCAGTCTATTTAACTTGCTAGGCCAAATCTGTTTCTTCAACTTGTCCTGACGATGAACCACACTAGTTGGTTCGAAACGCATCGACAAAGGTCTTTTTCATGTGATTTACGCCGAAGCCCTTCTTATAAATTTATTTCTTTTGAGGTCATCTATAAGAGCTTTGTCATAACATGATATTTAAGTCATAAGTATTATAATTTAATATACCAAAAACAATTAATGATATATGTTTCTATAATTTCTATATAATTAAATTTGATTTTTCCTAAATTTACTTGCCTATCTCAAGGTTCAATTAAAAAACACAAATGAAATTGAAATAAGTTTTATTCGATTTTATTTCTTTTGAGGTCATCTACAAGAGATTAGTCATAACATGATATAATTACAATCTTACTATGATGCAAGTCACTTTGATACTTAAAATGAACTAAAATATATCATGTATAAATTTAATATTGAGCATGGAAATAATTGCAAATATGCTTCATATTGGCTTGTAGAAAGTGTTTTATTTATTTTTTTTTTTGTTATTACAATGATTTTAAAAATAAATTATTTGAATTCCAAAGTCATTGATATTATAATTTAAAATATCTATATATGGAAAATTTTGTGACTCACCCATATACCATTGGATGACCAACTTTTTTTAAGTATATTTCAATCAATTCCTTATCTCAAGGTTTAATTAAAAACCAAAAATAGGATTGGAATACTTTTTATTCAATTTTAAAAGATGTCTTGTAAACAACAAATAAGTTTTATTTAATTTTATTTCTTTGAGGTTACTTAGTCATAGCATGATATAAATACAATCTTACTATGATGCAAGTGATTTGGATACTTAAAATGAACTAAAATATATCATATATCAATTTAACATTGAGCATGGAAAGAATTACAAATATACATCATATTGGCTTGTAGAAAGTGTCTTTTAGTGCAATCAACATTTATGTTATTACAATGATTTTAAAAATAAATTATTTGAATTCTAAAGTCACCCATATTATAATTTAAAAAATATATACATGGAAAATTTTGCAACCCACCCATATACCATTGCATGGCCAACTCTATTAAGTATATTTCAATCAATTCCTTATCTCAAGGTTCAATTAAAAAATATAAATAGGATTGAAATAGATTTTATTCAATTTAAAAGATGTCTTGCAAACAACAAATAAATTGTATTCAATTTTACTTCTTTTGAGGTCATCTACAAGAGATTAGTCATAAAATGTTATAAGTACAATCTTACTATGATGCAAATCACTTTGATAATTAAAATGAACTAAAATATATCATGTATAAATGTAATATTGAATATGGAAAGAATTACAAAGATGCTTCATATTGGCTTCTAGAAAGTGTCTTTTAGTGCAATCAATATGCATGTTATTACAATTCAGTTTTAAAAATAAATTATCTGAATTCTAAAGTCATACATATTATAATAAAAAATCTATATATGTAAATTTTTGTGATCCACCCATATACCATTGCATGGTCAAATTTTTTAAGTATTTCAATCAATTTCTTATCTCAAGGTTCAATTAAAAAACACAAATATCATTGACATAAATTTTATTTAATTTTAAAAGATGTCAAGTGTAAACAACAAATAAGTTTTATTCAATATTATTTCTTTTTTAGATTATCTATAAGAGTTTAGTGATAACATGATAAGTTAATCGTATTGGGATTTAATATAGGTTAAAAAATAATATATGATAACATTTCTGTAATTTTATATAATGTTATCAACTTTCTGAAATTTACTTAGCTATCCAAGTATTTCAATCAATTCCCTATGATTGAAATAAGCATTATTCAATTTAAAAAAAATCAAATATGATTGAAATAAGTTTTATTCAATTATAAAATATGTCAAGATGTAAACTACAAATATGTTTTATTTGATTTGCTTTATTTTGAGGTTATCTACAAGAACTTATTCATAACATGATATATGTGTGTGTGTGTGTTCTATTTGTTGCACTTTTTATGATCCAATATGAAGCATGTGTGTAACTCTTTCCATGCTTTATATCGAACTGACACATGATATCTATTAATGTTGTTCATAACCTATATCTAGTTGAATTTCTATTTTAAGTAAAATAATATCATATCAAGTTGGTTAAATTATTACTGGATTAAATTTTAGATCTTTCTTGATTCTATATCTATGGGGTTCACATAAGGATCCTATCCTTAAAAATAAAACCTCCTTGAAGTTTGAACTTTATTTTTACAAAGACTTGATCGAGTTTGATAGCTCCATTGACCCCTGGTCAACCACATAAATGGCTCGATCAAGGGTTTATTAAACGCTCGAACAAGATATTTGAATTTATAGTTTAAGCTATCGATCGAGCTTTTAAGGTCCTAAATACCACAATTTATCACCCCTTCTGCAGATTTCTCTGCAACACCATTTTGTACGCTAGTGGACTTAGGGCATAATTTGTCCTTAGGCAAAGTTGATCATGTTAGATTCGTGAAGGAATCCTCTATCCAATAGCATATGAGTTTGACATTTCCAAATTCACGTGACATTTTTCATCTAATTTCTTTTAAACATAATGCTTGAAATTTTTTTGGACATTTTCAAAGAGGCTAAATAAAAAATAAATAACATAAAATATACACAACAGAAATTTTTCCAAAAATACCACTATCTTTGTTTACGAGTCCTCTTCAAAAGAGTATTCTTATTTTTTCAATTTATTGATATATTGGAAAAAGAGTACTCTTATTTTTTCAATCTATTTATATAGTGGAAAAAAAACTCATGTGAACACATGGGTCTGCAAAATGCAATTGAAATATTACTTTGTCAATTTCGAAGAATAATAAAATATATAATTTTGCATAAAAAATATGTTTTTTTTTTTTTTTATATGAAAAACTTAGTTCTCTCTGTGTAGATCATGGGAATATACATATTCTTTAAAAAATACACATTTTAGACTAAGTTATGCCACGTGAACACATGCATACTTCTTAAGATGTGTGAAAATTTGCAAGGACGAGCATTTCATTTAATGCAAAATTGAAAAATTGTATGACACTAGTTATTCTGCAAAAAATATCATTAAGACAACAATATAATTCTCCATAAATTGTATTTTTAATCCAAATCAAAATTCATAATGCTTATATGAATTTTGAGGGCTTCAATTTGATAAAAGAGTAAAATTTTGAAATTCCATCGCCACATTTGGCCCAAAAGTGTAACCCATCTTCATGCATTCACCGTTGTACATATGTAAGAGACTTGCAAGTACAATGTTGCAACTATCTTGCCATATATCTAGAAACATATCCATCTAAAGAAAGTCAAGGAACCTACCCTAGGTTTCATCTATACACATTTGTTGTGGACCCTTTACATGTAAGATGTTACTTGGGCCTTTCTTTACTTTGAATTGGCTAAGTGTTGAAATATTGTCTAAGTGTTAAAGTATTGCTAGGATATTTAAAGGTCATGGTTGGACGTGTGCTTACTATTCAAAGAAATTGGTTGAATAGACTTAGTTGCATTTGATAGATTGTAGAGTAAGGTGAGGTTCTGGGTAGACCTTAAGTGAAGAGGCATAGTTGAGTTGCAGTAGCCATAGGATAGCAAGGTAGTGTCGTACAATCTCTGATGTTTAAATAGATTTTGTTGAAACTCAAGTTTGAAAAGAAAAATTCAAGCAAATTGTAGGTTTATGACTCTAGCCATTCTATCCTCCTCACAACAAAGTTTCACTTGTCAATAACACATATTTGTGCTAGTTTATCCAATATATACCAAATCTAGCGGTCATCTAGAACCAGTGCCAACTTAACACAATCTTATAACCCAATTCACCTGTTCAATTTAGTCTAAAAAATACCTTTTCCCATAGTGGTTGGGAACAACACATAGTTTTCATATTTTTCCCTTTATAATAATTTTTGAGAAGAACAAATCAAAACCATGATGAATGAAATAATTCCATTATTATGAGGCCATGAAAATAGAAGGAATTTACAGACAAACTACCTTATTTTCATGAGATAGAGGCATAGAAAAAGGGAGGAGCAATGAGGATGATGGATATTAGTTTTGTTGCAAGTTATCCCATGTTGCTCTGGTTTCTTTTTTCCTATACAAGGCCACATAAATCCCATGATGTGGTGGCAGTGAAGCTTTTTGAAGGAAGGATTCATCATTAGTTTTGTCAACATAGACTATAACCACTCTAACATAGCACATACTACATAAAAGTCATCATTGTTGTTTTATGGTTTCATTTCTTGTTTGATCTTGGCACTTGATGCAACCCTTGTATTCACCATGTGAAAACCATTAAGTTTTGTGTGAGTTGATTCAAATTTGTAACCATTGAACTTAATGAGAAAACCTTGAATAAATTCAATGCAAATTACATGCATGTTAAAAAACATGGCTAATGATTAAGGAAAATGTCACCCAAGCAAACATGTTGAATAGATAGAAAAGCAAAGAAGTAGATGGCTAGGATGAGACAAAAACAATCTAAATTTGCACACAAAACCATGGAAGAAAAAATAATAAATAATAAATAAAATTGGAGAACAACAAAATTTTCAGTAAAAGTTTGCCATTGAAATACCCTGAACATGATTATTTACAATAATTATTTTATAATTCATAATAAATGGTTTATATATAACTTCCATTTAATAATAAACATTTTATAGATATTTATATAATATATTTTGTTATTTATATTTAACTTAATAATAATCATCATTTAATTTTAACATTATAACTAAATTAGATATCAAAAAATCTTTTTATTTATAAAATATGAAATTTCTTTAGCTCCAAGTGTTAACTCAAGTAGTTTAGTGCTAGACATGAAGTTCTTTGATTTTGTTGCTAGTTGTTTTTTATTATGGGTTCCACTCTCTTTGATTCCTTTGGAGTAAGGTAAATGGTTTACCTTAAATGTAGAGAAGTATTCCAAAATTTCCCATGCGTTCACTCCAAATAAAAAATAAATAAAAATCCTTTACATCACATTTTAATTACCAAAATCTATCAAATCTATTAAACTTATATAATACTATTTAAAATTGATTTAAAATAAAATATGCATAAACAACAAAAACAATTATTACGCATGCCATAATATGATTCCTTTTGCACACTCATCTTTAACAAGGGTCATTTTGCACGTTCATCTTTAACAAGGGTTACATAGTAGCTAGTACATATCGCTTAGCTTAAATATTGCTTAATTAAACTAAAACATAATAAATACAAAGAATTTCTTACAAAAATAAAACAATTAATAAAGTATAATAAAATGTTATATTATCGAATGTCATCACCAAAAATTAAGAAATATGATTAACTAATATTGTTTATATATATAGAATAATGTCATCACCAAAAATTTAAAATATGATTAACTAATATATATATATTATATTATATCTATATATATATATATATATATATATATATATATTACTAAAATTTGTTTTAATATATAAAAGCTATCTTAAATTGAAAATATTGGAGGAACAATTAGAATTCATGAAATGAAAATAATAGAAAAATGAAAAAAATTAATTAAATAAAAGGAAATAAATCAAAAAACAAAAAATCAGTACCTAATAGAAATGGAAGTTACTAAGAAGCCCATGTTAAGACCTCAACCAATCACTTTACGATAAATAAATTTAAATAATAATAATAAATAACAAAAAATTGAATTCCTCATGTTCAATTATAGATAAGCCGCAAATTTTTTAGTCAAAAACAAACTAATACACAAGTCAAAGCAAAACAGAATACAAAACTAAATATGTAATACCATACGTGCAACAAATAGCAGTAGTCTATAACGCGACTTTTTGAAAGCCTTTCCGGCGAACTTTACCGGTCAAAATCCGGTAGCAATTCATTGGAATCTCAAATTTGATAGCTAGTTTCTGCACAATCAATGGCTCCGAGGGGTTTTTCAAGGCGCTGAATCCAAATATGCAGTTAAAAAACCATTTTAACTGCTAAAAATCAAGATTTAACCTCATTTCTTCCGCCGGATTCCGTCACCGGAATCTCCAAAAAGTCTCATTATAAACAACTCCCAACAAATATAATAATTGGCAACTTAAATTCATTTATATCACAAATATTGAATTTTTTGTGCCTTTTTGAATTTCACGCATCTCTGAATTTTCAACGAAGAGCGGAAAATTATTCATAAATCGATTTTGACACTATATTGAACCTTTGAATTTTTAACAAAGATTGGATGGTTGTTTGATGTCTTGTGAATGGATTATATCATATCGATGTGGGGTTTATATTTCTTGCTTCTAAATTTATGAAGGTTAAATTATTAGCCTTGGTGGTAGAAATGTGATGTGACTCCATGAGGGTGGAGAAAGTATATGAACAAGAGAAAATTCTCTCCTATGTTGGAACCACCCATAACCTTTTAAAATCCTATTTAGATTTGTATGGGAATTAGGTGAGTTATCTTAATCCTATTTAGGTTGGTTGTTGTCTCTTTGCATACCAACATCGTTGATTAATATCTTGATAAGTGACATTATGGGACAAGTGGTAACCAAACCTTTTAAGATCCTATTTAAATTGTAGTGGAATTAGTAATTTTTAGGTCGGTTGTTGTGTCTTTACATACCAACATCTTTGATTAATATTTTGATGAGTGACAGTAGTACTTGAGTTAAGGACTTTCAACCAAAGATTCCATATCATAGACAATAAAACATGTGATAGGAAACCTACGCACTAGGGAACACTGATAAAGTAAAAGTCTTTTCTTTTTGTTTTTTTGAAAAGTGCAATTCAAAATGGTTTTTCTTAATGAATAAATATTTATATTTACTATTTGATAGTGTGAATTTTAATTATATTTAATTGTCATGGTAACTTTTATATTAAATAATTGTGAATCATATTTGGAAAGTAAAATAACTTATTTAAATTTTATGGATGTGATAAGGAAAAAATTTAATTAAATATTTTTCAATATAATTTTATCATTTTATTGTTTCAAGGACAATTTAATTGGTGATCAAAGTAATGTGATATATGTGAAAACTGAGAGATCCAAGGCTCAAATCCCTTTGTTTGTGACCTATTTTACGAAGAGGAGGATAAGTCATAAGCCCTTATAGGTTTACCAGTAGTAACGTGTCAAGCGGGTTGTTCAGTTCCTCTAGGATACCAAAAAAAAACTTATCATTTTATTGGTGTATTTAATATTATAAACAACACAATAAATTTATTGATACTATGTCTTCATGAATCCCTTGTCAAATTTATGTTCAAGCACGACAAGAAGGATTTCCCCAATCTATTGTTTTTTTTAGGTTTCTTGTTTGGTCTGATGCGTGTGCTTATAGAATTTTCCACCATTATTGCAAGTTTTGGTTGGGAGGTCACCATTCTATGTTGTTAATGGCAGCATTGTGTTTTTGGTGGAGGTGTCTTTTGCAAGTAGAATAATGGGTGCATTTTTTTCCTAAATCTTTCAAATCTTTTGTTGATTCTCTAAAACCAAGCAATGGGAACTAGCAATAATATATGAGATCTCTAAAATGAATCAAAGCTATTCCTTATCTAAATATTTCATCTCAGGCACCAAGAAAGAAATCATGTATCTTGTCTACGTGTGATCTCATATGGGAAATCTACTTGTATTTTTCCTATTCCAAAGCTCTAGAATCATGGGTAGTTGAGCATTGGCTACCCAAGACTCGTGATGTTGTATATGAATTTTCTTCTTGTTGGGGTTACTTTGTGTTTCTCGTTTTAAATAAGGAGGATTGATACTTGATCTTTTTATCTAAGCCCCATTACATGGGATCTAGGGGAATGCATTTAGCTCCTTGGACTCTTGAGATCAATCTAGAAAAAGAGATTACCTCAACCCTCCATTGGATTAAGATAACTCACCTTCCTTTGATATGCTTGGATGAAATATATCTTAGAGGTATTATAAACAAGCTAGGCATATTTATAGACAAAGCAAAGCTAAAAGGAAATTTATACACTTGTTCACATATATGTGTGGTAGTGGACATACAAGACAAACTTCCAAGGATATGAAAATCAATGTGGATAGGTGGAGTCATCTACAAACCCTTGATTAAGAGAAACTTCCTAAGTTCATCTCATGTTATGTTGATGGGAATTTTGTTAATAACCATATAAAAATACAAGAAAGTCAACTTTAAGGCAATCATTATATAAATATAATGAGTTCGTGCGATCTTCCAATAGGTGAAAAATCCTCAACAAAGGGGAAATTGGAAGAAAAAAATCCTCCCAAGGGGGACCATCCAGATCGAGCAATAATAGGTTTGAAGTTCATGAAAATTTAGAATATTTCTAGAAATAAATCATAAGTGAAGAGGAATCACTTAAAGACCCCAGAAACCCATCCAAGTTCCAAGATGATCTTCAGATCAATGTGTTAATAGGAATCGGAAAGGAGAAAGAAAAGATCAAATAGAAGGAATAGGGGGAACAAGAAGAGGAAGTAAAAGAAGAAGTGGAATTGGAGGAGGAAGAAAAATGGAAGAGCGAAAAGAAGTGGAGAAAGCATAAAGAAATTGTGTAGTTTCTACCATCTCTCCAATGCCTCATTCTCATTCATTTATGGAATTATATTCTCTGTATTTTGCTAGAAACTTGAAGAAATTTGGTCATCCTTCCCCTCCTCTCCTAAGGGAATGGAAATGAATTTAGGAATAATGTGAAAATGAAATAGAATTGGATGTTATGTTGTGCCACTAGTTAACTTGTATTTTACCATATTTAAGGATGGGATATATGTTTGTAGTTAATACTCTAGGTTTTGATGGTTTGTAAATTTATATTACTTTAGCTCAATTTGTTAGATTTTATAGTTGTAGGGATTTTAGTTTTCTAAATAAAAATGTAAGAGCAATGCAAGATATAAGCAAACTCTTCTCCATCTTTAGGAAGTTTAACTACATATTTCAATTAAGAAAATAAAAGAAAAAATAACTATTTCCTTTATTTCTTATTTGTATAGATCTCAAGAAACTCAAAATCATAGGCATCTACAATCAAACATGGATGTACTCAAATTACATTTACATATTCTAACAAGTACACAAAGCAAGTAAGCTCTCTTTTGGGTTTTTTTTTTTGTGTTTTGGTAGTATTCATACCCTCTAGAAAAGGACTAATGAAAGGTCTATTACAATTTCTTCTTTCTTAATGGGATCTACATTTGACATACCAAATGTATTAACTGAAAGTTTAAAGTGCAATGACTCTCATAATCAAGGATGCTTTACGATTTGTTCCAGATAGAAACCAAAATGTAGTGGTGAACCATCAAATAGCTATTCAAACAAATCTTCCTTTATATGCAAATTTATAAAAATGGAGATTGTGTTAAAAGCTCTATATCTTTATTTTTAATACTATGGAGTTTTTCAAAATAAATATTTGTATTTTTAAAACAAACTTTATTTGTTTTTATGTCATTTTAAAATTATGTTTAAAATTACAAAATATACTTTCATTGAAATTATGATTAATTTTTTAATTGATCAATTGATTCTAAACATTGAAAAATCTATATGTCGTCTATAATGACTAGTGTTATTTCTAGAGATAAATTACCTATCAAAGCATGAAACTTCCAATGTGTGGAGTGGACACTCCACCCATTGTCAGAGGAAATGACTTTGTAAAAAGATATCAAAGAAGAGTGTCGAGGTATGTAATTATAGAGAAATAGTTAGTAATCATTTTGAAAAGAGTTGTATTTGAAACATTTTCAAACCCAATTTTTTTTAGAACAACTAATAACAATTTTCAATTCTCTATAAATACAAACTAATAAATTTCTCTATTTCTCTATAACTACATTATTCTTTAATGGCTTTCTAACTTCACTTTCCCCAACAATGAATGAATTGTGGATTGTCAACCGAAAGCATTAGATGTTTCATGCTTTCAAATAATTTATCTCTAGAAATAACACTCACCATTATAAATATTTATAAAAACTTGCATTCTCAAATATCTTCTCAGTTTAACCATTATAAATATTTATAAAAACTTGCATTCTCAAATATCTTCTCAGTTTAACCATTATAAATATTTATAAAAACTTGCATTCTCAAATATCTTCTCAGTTTATTTATTTAATAAAGGAACATTTACTTAATTTATTCTACCTCCTTTATCCCAAAAATTGAATGTACTTTTTTCATTATACCTATTCAAAGTTCCAAAAAATGAAATGATTTGGATGCAGTCGAGGGAGCATTACAAAAAAAAGAAAATCTTAATAGCGTGAAACAACCCTACCAACCGTATAATGGTAATTATTCCACTGCGAAAGGTTGAATTATATACCTAATGATATCTATTTTGAATCATATATATTGTGAATTCTTGCTTCATCCTAACACATGTAAAATTAGTTCGTACCATTAAAATACATCAATAAAACTTATAGATGCAGCGTGTTTGCTGTGTATTGAGAAACCAATTAAATTACACATATAAGTATGAAATAGAGTCAAATGG
>APFE030336816.1:122122-140378 GCA_000404065.3 Pinus taeda
GATATTTTGCATTGATTTGATTGTTTTCTAGTTGCTATGTTAAATTGAAAATACATGAAGAGGCAATAAAGTTTACATATTTAACTGGAATCAAGGCAGTGGTTTCGCATGGAGGGGCGCTTATTACTACACAAGTTTGTGAATTTCCTTTTAATTGGTTATTCAAGCTTGCATTCTTATATGTTGAGAAGTACAACAAGAAAGTCTCAATTTGACTTTATGTTGGTCAATTTGAGAAAATTCGAATTTCCACATTAGTAGACAACTTGGAGGCAGTTAACTTGTGTGACATGGCTCTTTCCACTCAGTTAGTTAAGTAAATTCAAGTTGGAGGGCTTGGAGTTCAGTTAAACATGTGTGATTGTTAAATTTTAGTAATCCAGTTTAGTTATATCCATTTGAGTTCAGTTAAACTAGTTCTAACAGTGGGAAGAACTAGTGGAAGGTTAGTTGTGTATTGGGACAATAGTCTAGCTCAGTGATCATCTAGTTAACTAGTCAATCGACCTAAATTAACTAGTGCATGCAGAGAATTCAAGTTCCCAGTTGTGGTGGAGATTCCATGGTAGTGTAACAAGTGGTTGTAAACTAGTTTGAATGTATAGGTGTTGCATGCATTCAAATGATCAAACCTTGGAAATTGTGATGATGATGATGATGGTGGTGGTGGTTAATGTCCACTGAGACCAAATTGGTCTATCAGACCTATAATTTTCTTAGTTTTTAATTGTCTGGCTCCTCGTCTTTCTTGGCGAGATTGGTGTTGCAACTTTATTTTTTTTTCTCTACAGTCTTCCAACTTCCTTATCATGCATCTCCTTCATCTCTTCTGGTTCTTGGGACATTGGTGTCCTTTTGAAGATAGTTGGAGAAGAAGTTTGTTCTAGGAGATTTGTTTTGCTGTTAAATGAAGATTTATTTTGTGCGGTATTTGAATCCTCATAACTGTTGATGCTTGAGGAGTTGTCAAGTTGGGTGGGGCTTTCCCCCTGCTTATCTTGAGAGTTGTTTATTTCTTGCCCGATTTCCTGCAATCAATTGGAGGAAAATTCATAAAAAATAGGGGCTAATTCTATAGGATTTTCAGAAAGAAATAGGGGCTCAAGCAGAACTAGAAATTGACTAAGTCTGGGTCAGAGCTTTTCAGTGAGCGAAGAGATAGCTATTCATTTGTAGGTTGTGCTAAGTGCGGGAAAGCAATTGTAATACATCTCTATTCATTTTATTAATGCAAAGAGGCTTGAGGGGTTTTTCCCAGTTGGGTTCCCCTAGAAAAAATATTGTGCATGTGTGTTATTTCTTATTGCGTGTATGAGATTGTTCTAAATTGTGAATTGAATTTTGCAAATTAGTAGAGTAGAATTGTGTCTCTTGATTTAGATTAAAATTTCTTAAGCATTCATAATTCTATCAGCATATTTCTATATGGTATCAAAGCTAGATTCACATTAAACAATGTAAACTTTGAAACGGGAACTGATATTGTTACCCATTTCGTAGAGTAGTAGAAAAGTGACTCGATTTTGAAAAGGGGTGATGCAGAACACACATGTTTTTTTAGAGCATAGTTTATGGCACTTTATTTTTTTTATGTACATTACATTTTAGAATGGTAGTGATTTTCATGTTGATTTAAAAAGGTGGTAATTCTACATCATACCCTTTTTTTTAAAAAACCTATTTTTTTACTTTAAATCTTCTAATGTATGAAATGTAAATAATTATTTTCTAAATTTAATAATTTTTGAAGTTGTCTTCTTCATATTTTGTTTTTTGTTTTTTGTTTTTGTTTTTGTTTTTGTTTTTTTTTTTTTTGTAGTAGTAGTGAGGTTTTTATTGTTTTGCATATTTAAAGAAGAAGGTCGAGATTTTGAATTTTTGATATTCTACATATTTATACATCGTTAATTAATATTTCAATCCACGTGAAATAATTGTCTCTAAAAAAAAATAATTTTTAACAATTGACATAAAAATAACTATTTTTAACATAAATATTACTAAAAAACTACACGTTTTGATAATTTTTTGTAATTTTTTGCTAGAGATGACATGTCAAAACCACAATTTTCATAGGAAAATTTTAACTAAAAATGGTTGAACAATAGTATTTTATTTTATTTTTTTATTATTTTTTTATTTTTAATTTCATCTCAAAAAAATGATAATAATCACTGTTTTTTCCAAAAAATAATGATTAACATAAAAATGAATGTGAAAATCACATAATACAAATATTGAACGCATAACAACCTTAATTGAGTGCTTATTCTTCTAATAAAATGTCAAAGTCAAAACATTACAAGTATAACTAATTAATAGTTACAAAATATGAGCTTGATTTCCAAGCATAACTTAAATTTAATCAACAATGTCACGTAATTCAAACTCTTCGTCCTCTAGAGTTTCATCATTGTCTTCTTCCACAATATTTTCTGCTTCATTTTGCTAATTTTCCTCTAATGGATCTTTGATGTCTGCAAATCTCCCAATGTATGCCTTTCCAATCATTCAGTGTAATGGTGGTTGGGGTTCCTTTGTTTTTTTTGCCACACGTGATTCACTAAAGTCCCCTTTCTTCAACCCAATTTCTTGCATTGCATCTGGAAGAAATTGAAGAGCATTAATTCTTTGCTGAATAAAATTGCACTGTATTGGATCTTTTTCAATAGCAATGCAATTTCTTCCTTTTTGAAGGCAACATGCTAGTGTTGTACCTAATTATCAAGCACAAAAGGAATAATGAAGTAAATTAGTACAATGACATATAAATTAATAAATAACATATTGAAATTCAATTCCATATAATAAAACTTACCTAAACCAGAAAATAAATCCAAAACCCAAACTCCTTCATTTGAACATATGTCTATAAGATAGTTAATCAATAACTGTGGTTTTTGATAAATGTTAACTATCTCTCATTTTGCTTCTTTGTCTACATATGTTAGTTTTCTTACAACAGCATCATAAGTCAGTGCTTGGCTATGACTCTTTCCATCTACTCGATTAAAAATCATAGACATATAGCTATCATCTTTTGCCCAACTATCAATATGGATGAACTCACAATCATTTATAAATGGTTGATCTTCACGATTAAGAAGATTTGACTTTTCTCTGTAACATGAAATAGTAAAAGTTCAATTAACTTGTACATAAATGAATGTTTTAACATTAATCAAATGTACATTTTAAACGTCTTACCATGTAAGCTGCATCCTTGAATTTGTTTTCCCCTTGAAGCTTGACAATAACATTGCCAGTTGTGTGCCTGAATGAAATGTCACAAATCTCCATAATGGCGATGACGTGACTTATAGAAACCCCTCAACCATTTTACTAAGAGCTTGATAAGTATAAGGGTCACTATCATAGTCAATGTTTGGAATATTGAACCCATGGGGAATATCTGCAATAACTAGGGCATAATCCCTTTTAGGTATGAGTTTAGCAATGTCTTCATAGTCGCCTTGTATTACTTGATATTGAATAGTGTCTAGCCATTTTCAAATGAAATGAGTAAGAGTTGGCTCAAGTTTAACATTCTTAAGACGTTGCTTCTTCAGTCTTTCGATCTTTATTTTTTCAATAAAGGTTCTGAAACTATGTGGTGCCCCATTTTCATCCTTCTTCATCTTTTATAAAATAAACAAATATATGTGTAAGTTATAAATTAAAAATAGTATATAGATGAATAAAAATGAATGTATAAATCAACATACATTTTTAAATGCAAGTTTTTTTTTTTAATGTTGATGTAGAACTTGAATCTAGATAGTTGCATACAACATCATCCCAACTATCTTCATTCAACAATTAAAGATTTATTCTTGAATTTTCATGTAAACTTTGTGACGACATAGATAAGTAAAAAAAGTTAATATAAGATATGTATAACAAATACTACCAAGAAAATATGTTATATTTAAAAGAAAAATATAATCTAGAAATAAATAAAAATAATTCAACAAACTTACTTTTGAAATTCCTTAGACATTTCCTCCAATGATAATTCCACTGACCTCACACGAGATAATATTGCTTTGACAAGTTTTTCATCCTTCACTCCTTGCAATGCTCTCCAAGGTGTGATAGTCATATCTTCTAGAAGCTGCTTTATTTCAGGAACTGATTTACTGTTGCTACATATCAATGGCTTAGACTTTTTGACCTTTTGGTTTTTAATGCCAATGTTCTCCCACATGCTAAAAATCTCATTAATCAACTCCCATATCTCTCCAGTTCTAAATGCCAATTGGAAAATGTTATCAATGCCTCTGAATAAATCATTAAATTTGTTGCCTTTGCTGCCTTTTGAATTGATTTTCTCTTAAATTTGATAGCCTATTTCCATACAACATTGCTTTCGGAAATCTACAATAATATTTATCCTATCCCCACCATATTTTTCTTTAAATTCACTATGAATAAATTTAACACTTTGGATGAAAGTCATAGACATCCTATATTCATTATCTGAATTATGATCCCATGCCACTTGTTATAGACATTTTTGGGCACTGCAACCTCAATCATATATGTCCATAAACTAAGGGCTTCTAAGTCCCTAAAAGTGTTGTTTCACACCCTAAAGGAACAAGGTCAGCTGATTACATCATCTCCCAGAAGTTCTCCATGAAAAACTACTCAGAACTGGTCAAAATTGGATCATCTCACTTGCTCCATGGCCAGGGTGCGATGAATCTCACCTTGTACACACGGGTGGTGCAATGCATACTGAAAAGTCCTTCTATAGGGTGCGATGAACGAGAATAGACAAGTGGCGGAGACAGTTTTCTAAGTGGATGATCAAGGAATCTTCTAGAAACTTCTCATATGACACTTGCCTCTCAGAATTCTCCCAGGGATGAGTAAGAGATCAAAGAAATCTCCAAGTGGAACCAAGAAATATCAGAGAGAGGACACTAATCAAAATCCCAGAAGCTGACTCACCCCCCTACAAACATTTATATATGGATCCCTCATCACAGAGATCCAGAGGTTAGAGGCCGGAATCTTGTATCTTGTAAGGAAGCGTTGTTGGTTTCTTGGTGCAACATCATAGTGTTGGGTGATCTAAGCTTTACATGAGGTGAAGAAGGGCTGTCATGCTGGAGGATGATGCTGGGTCAGAACAATTGGTTGTAATCCTCTTTGATATTCTTGATATTAATAAAGCTATTCAAGTTTTCCTCCACTTTCTTGCATGTTTGATGATATATGCATTTGTGTGGTCAATACATATCTGGTCCTGTATTGCTTATGATTGTAGATCTCTGTTCTTCGATAGTATTATGCTGCTTTGATTCCACAGGTGCTCTTTGAAGCTGGGTAGACAAAGAAGAAGCGGCAAAGATCTATCAGAAAGGCAAGGAACCAAGCACAAGACTGAGGTTGGTGTCCTTTGTTCCCCTCTTATCTACTTCTCATAAAGGAAATTGAAAGTAGTTTTAGTTTGTTTGTTTCTAAGATAACTACCAGTCTTAGTGGGACTAGCAGCTCCGAGTGGACACTAGATTTCTCGATAAAAAAATGGCGACTCCACTGGGGAGCGAATAGATTGTTTGCTAGTCTATATTTGTTTGTTTTATAAACTTACAAACAGAGCCTGAAGTCAAGCCAACTAGCCTTCGAAATGCATTTTCTATGCAAGTGCAAAGTAGATCAATGCTGCTTCAGTCTATCTCCGAGTTTTGTTTATAAATTGAACAATCGATCTGCAAACATTCTGATTGCCCTAATGGTGGCTCTAGTAATCTCATTAGATCAGCACCTGTGATTTATATTTACTGAACATCACTTGCTCGGCCTAAATCCCTGAACTGAACTGCAAATTGTGACCAAAGACCAAGTAAAAGTCTCACACTGGTACCATCACACCCTCTCTTCAAGGAAGTATGTATGCATCGCACCTCCCGTGTGCAGTAGGTGGGATGCATACTGGATTCCCTGTGTAACATGTGCGATGGTCAGAAAAGGCTAATTTTTCCTTCAGAATTTGGTTTTTCTTCACTCTCTTCAGCTCTATTCAGGAGTTTTGCTATCTGTGATCAGTATACCACTGTGGAAACCCCCTTCCTTTCCATCATTCTGCCTCCATTGTGCAAAGAGCTGTAAATTCTTTTATGTATTGTGCGCCATTTTCAGTTCTCTTTTATAAAGAAGTAGCGTAATCAGAGTGTCGTTTCTTGATTTGGAAATGTCGCAAGTGTCGTTTTCAATCATAGAAGAGAATCCTATTGTTATTGATGGTTGATTATACTGTTACTCTTGTATTTGAATTGAATTAGTAGTTTTTCAAGTGTCAAAAGTAGTTTTAAATTCAAAATCACAAATTGTCGTCATTATCTTCCTTTCGTATTTTGAAGAAAAATCGTTAGTATTATCATTTTGAAAAGATAATTCAGATTTGTACTTAGCATTCTTCTTGTCATTCACACATTAAGAAGGCTAAAAACAAATACATGCATGTGCATTTGCATTTAGACTGCTTGTTGGTTTGATTTAGGACAGTGCATCTAGTGTGTGCTCTGTGCTCTATGTTGAAAGAACCTCAGTTCTCTTTCCTTAGTAGCTAGGATTTTCATTGCAAAAAGAAGATTAAACGATTTTTTATCATCTTAGATTGCATTTTAGGAATTAAATATCTACATGATGCGGTGAACTTGAAAGGAAAATTTCTTAAGCAAGATCAACTGTAAAATAAATTCAATGAACATAAAAGCGCTTTGGAATCTAACACACAACATTTAGAAGTCTAGGCTAGAGACGTATTCCAGCGTCGTAAAACTTGGTAACTGTCATTTTCATTGTTGGTTGGGTGATTCCTCCTCTTTGAGACGACAAGTACCAGTATGGACTTGTGCTCCCACATACCGTCGAGTATATATTGGGAGACCACGATAGGATATATCCTTTATCCTTAGGAAGCCGTGTCTTCCACCCTATCGATTGCAATGCACTGAACACAACATTCGGGAAGATTGACTGCCGTACTGTAAAAAGTATTCTGCAGTTTTGCGATTGGTTTGGTAATCCCTCTGTCTAGATTTCTGGAGTAGTCTCTTTTGTTCCTTTTTAGTCTCCTTAAAGGAAAAGGTCCATCTCAGCGCTTGTCACTTCAGGCTCATTAAAAATCGAAGGTGACTAGAGTCATATTTTGTTTTTCTCAGCTCTTAAAAATTGAAAAAACAAGTTGTGTCAAAGCGTCTAAAATTCATTTAATTCGGAATCATTTTCCCCTATTATTTTGAGTTGATCGAGTAATCCATAATCGTGGAAGAAATTCAATCAAAACCCTGTCATTCATGGAGGCTTACGAGTTAACCGTCGTTGACTCCGGAAATGAAACTATTCTGGATGAAGCGAACTCGTTTGACCGGATCAAAGTCCCCTAGGTTGGTTGGAGCAAGTACTTCGACATCCTCAGAGACTCCGATTACTCCAAACATTTTTGGTATCCCTACCTCTACAGAAGAAATTCCACATCCACAAAGGACATTACAACTGATCCTAGTGTGACGGTAAACACTTCTATTCCCGAACCGGCTCCATCTACAGCTGATTCGAAAGGTGTTACTCCCCAAACATCAGTCGCTACAGAACCTATACCTTCTTCGGCACCAGAAATATTTTATGGACCTGACGGTCTACCTCTTCCACCTGGATTGATTGCCATAGAAGAGATTGTGGAGGATTCTCCGTCTAACACTCCATCACAATTTGGAGCCGGGATCACCCTATATCCTTCTTCATCAGAAATTAGTCTCCTGTTATCGGAAGTTCCTGAAGAATCGCTAAGGAATATTTTGGATATGCTAAATATGTCTAAACAACCGTCAATATCTAGGACTGTGTCATCCAACACAGCAGCGGCAAAACTTCCTACTGCTACTTCGACAATGTTCGTCGGCATGCCATCTGTCCCAACTAGCTCTCAATCGCTAGATGGAATCCATCCAGGGGCTGTTTCAACAGTATGGTCTGTTCCCGTTTGTTCGTCTGAAATGATATCTGGAATCTCTTATGTTGAAACTCAACAAATTGATCCTTCACAGTGTCAATTTGGGCAATCTGGTCCCCAGAGGCAAATCATTCTTTTGAGCACTGGGTTACCACCGTATGGGGGGCAGTATACCCTTTCATTGTCTTCTTCGGGAGAACAACCATGCGAGAGTTCACAACAGAATTTAGGTTGTGCTGGAATTACATCTAGCAGTTGGGTGCCAATCCTGCATCAACAACCAAGAGTTTTATACTCAATGCAACAAAGTTTACCTATGTCAAATATCCCCACTACGCTGGCTATTGTGGCAGTGTCGCAAGTACAAGCATTTCCTGTTGTATGCCAACCTCAGGTTTCTCAGGTCGTAATGCAACAACCTCTTGTCCCTACGACGTGACCGCAATCACCGAATAGTGGAATGACCCAGGTTCAAACGGGGATCATTACCCCTCATCTTGGTCAAACAGTCAGTACTGGACAACAGCTCATGGCTTCACAACCATAGCTAGTGCAATATCAACAACCGCAATTCCAACAAGCTTACCAAGGATTTGAGCAACAAGTGTTTGCAAGTAATGAGTAGTCGTATATTCAAAATGATCAATATCAATCGTTTCATAATGGTCATGCCCATCAACCTTACCAAAGTTACCAGCATCAAATGCATTACGTGGGTATGCAAAGACCAACTGCTCAGGAAATTCCGTCTTATCCTAGGTATGCTTCGCCAAGCCTGAATCAACAGTTTCCTTTCGTGGCGACTTTAGAGTTACCAGATCTAAATCGACTAACGAACGATCCAATTGCCTATGCCCCTTGGTGGCCGACAATTCTGTATAAACTTCCGCCAGATATTCCTAAATTTAATGGAAATCCGAGTGAAGACCCATCGAATAATGTGATGAATTTTCATCTGTGGTGTTCATCAAACACTCTCAACGATGATTCAATCAGGCTTCGCCTTTTTCAGCGAACGTTAAGTGGTCCAGCAGCAAAATGGTAAATTGAATTTCCTAGAGCTTCGTTTGACAACTTCAGTACCCTAGCCACAACATTTTTAACCCATTTTCAATTACCCATATGGTACGAAACAGGAACAGAGTTTCTTACCAATTTCAAACAAACGACGGCCACTCACATATCCGATCATATTCATGAGTGGCAACGTCATTGTAGAATGGTAAAAACATATGTTCCTGATCAACTATTGGCTGAATGGTTTATTAAGTCATTGTTACCTTCTATTACAGAAGATGTGGCAAAGGGAGGAGACGTCACTGAAGAGAAAGTTATTGCTCATGCACAATATCTAGACTTGATATATACTCAATCTGGCATGCTCTACGATAAAATCCCTAATGCTCCTAGATCGGAATATTCCATTCGTCCCCTTCCTAAATCAAACAAAGACTCTCATGTCGGTGATGGCATGATAGGTACGACTAGCACGAAAACCGTAAAGGCTATGTCAAAGAAGGCCTGTATGGTTTCAAGTCAAAATGCAAATGAGGAACTTCTCACCTCGAAAGTAAATGTCGTGTCGACAGAAAAAGGCAAAGAACCCAAGCAACCAGGAGGCAAGAAGAAAAAGAAAGGGAAGAAGAAGAAACAGGAGGAGTCATCTCCTGAAAAATCTTCTGCGAACCCTTCTGGAGATAGGAAACCAAATCGTCCATGCCTAATATGTGATGAGGATCATTGAACAAGAGAGTGTCCATATAAAGCTGAGCTTAGAAAATTCTTTAAGAGTTCAAAAACCTCGGCAGTATTCACTGATCCGTTTTTGAATCCAGGAACAAATCTGGTTGCCAATGACAATGCTTCCCCGTCTCAAGTGCTAATGTTGTCTGTTTCGAAGCGGAAAAATGATGCTTTGATATCGACAAGGAATAAATATTATGGGAATCCACAGATGTCGAACAACAAGGATAATGATCAACCTAGTAATTCAACAACAACTTCACCCAAAGTTGTGCCACACATCACTCATGAACTAGTGATAAAACTGCCAAAGGGAGTAGTACACAAATCGACGTTTAATCCTCATGCTAGAGTAGCACAACATTATAATATAGTGGAGGATCTGGCCCAATCACCGTCTGCTATGTCGACACTTGAGGTACTGCAAAACTGCCCCTCCCAAAGGCAAGCTTTATTTTCAGCGATAAGTGGGATTGACTCAACGGATTCCAATCTTGTATCCTTTAATCATAAAGGATATGACCCTCAGTTACCAGCTCAACTAGCTTTCCTTATTCAAGTGAAAGCCCTCAACAAAACTGTTCATCAAACAATTATTGATGAGGGGGCATCTACATGCATTATGTCGATGAGTTGCTGGAAAACTTTAGGGTCTCCAACCTTGTCGCGATCGTCGGTGACATTAAAAGCATTTGATGGATGAACATACACCCCATATGGGATATTAAGTAACTTGCAAGTCGAATTGGGGGGAAAAACAATAGAAATTGATGTTGAAGTTATCAACGGAAACCTCGATTACAACATCCTACTAGGAAGGCCCTGGATATATGCCATGGCTGCTGTTGTGTCGACCTACTTTAGGAAGATTGCATTTCCTTTCCAAGGAGGAATTACAATCATCGACCAACAAACATTTCTCCCCAAGAGTTCACAAGTTACAAGAAGCATTCCAATGATCCATGGAATCCCTCACTCGCTTCATAATATCAGAGCAGGCCTACTAAAAGACCCTACATTAATGGGGACTTTTTCCCTACCGCCTCCAATCAATTTGGCGGAAGTGGCCAAGGTCAGAACCTGCAATATGATATCTTCTATTCAAAAGATGTTAGAAAACGATATTAATATGGATCATCAGTAGGTATTGCCTCTAAGCCCAATGGAAATATTATAACAATCAATGTTTTCGGCATGGGAGGCAAACCCCAATCAACACTCATCAAGTGTTTGGATAGATAGGTCTAAAGAATATGACACCCCTTCAGATCCTTGGTCACAAGAACATTCCACAGATGATGGAATTGTTTAGTCAATGATGATTGATGGGGCACCATGGGAAGATTACCACCATTGTTCCCATCTTCTGAATTGTAAGGAGGATCATTCCAGTGACCTTGATCATCCCTCAGTTTTTGACTTTCTGTCAAATACTGTAAATACGGTGGATTCCGAGAGAAACCTATCCAATATAGAAGAGACTATCGCCATAAATATCTCGACCAAAACATATGTTGTAGAGAATATTCATGTTGGCAAATCTTGTTCCCCTTCAGAACTAGAAATATATAACGCTCTTTTCACGAGTTTAGAGATGTCTTTACTTGGTCGTATGACGAAATGCCAGGAATTGACTCGAGCATAGTTGAACATGAAATTAAGATGTATCCAGATGTCAAACCGGTATGACAATGGCTCCGGCAGGTGCACCCCAAGAAAGCCGCTGCCATCAAGGCGGAAGTTGAAAAACTCCTCCATGCTGGTTTTATTTACCCGGTTCCTCTAACCGATTAGGTATCGAATATTGTTCCTGTGATGAAGAAGCAAGGAACAATTAGAGTGTGCGTCGATTATAGGGATGTAAATCAAGCTTGTCGGAAAGATAACTACCCTACGCCCTTCATTAACCAGATAATTGATGAATTCACTGGATGTGAAATATTTTCATTTATGGATGGATTTTCCGGGTATAATCAAATAAATATCCGCCCACAGGACTAGTCAAAGACTGCATTTATTTGTCTGTGGGGCACATTCGCGTATCGCAAGCTACCCTTTGGTTTAAAGAACGCAGGGGAAAAATTTCAGAGAGCAATGAATTACTTTCCATGATATCAAGAACATCGTTCAACCATATCTCGACGATCTTCTAGCTCATTTGCGAAAGCGGACTGATCATCCGTAGCATTTAAGAGCTCTATTTCTACGTTGCCGACACTACAAGATACGACTCAATCCACACAAATGTGTGTTTTGTGTCAGTTCTAGTCGTTTACTTGGCTTTGTAGTCTCAAAGGACAGGATTTGTCTCGACCCATGTAAGGTTCAGGCAATCATTGATTTGCCTCCACCTTCAAATTTGCTTCAGATTCAGAAACTCCAAGGGAAAGAAAACTTTCTGAGGAGGTTCATTCCAAATTAGGTCGAACTTGCTAAAGGTTATACTCATCTATTGAAAAAAGAAGTACGCTTCATTTGGGATTAGGTCACGCAAGCTTCCTTTAATGCTTTAAAATAATCCCTAATAAAAGCATCATTAATGTATGCTCCTGATTATCAAAAAGACTTTAACCTGTATCTGGTTGCAGCAGATTCGACCACAGCGATGGTTTTAGTTCAAGAAGATGATGGATTGAACATCCTATATATTATTTAAGCCAAAACTTAAATGATATGGAAATGAAGTACTCCTACGTTGAAAAGCTAGCCCTAGCAGCTGTTCAAGCGATATAGAGATTTTGACACTACGTCCTCTTTAGAAAAACTACCATTTTATCAGATTGCAACCCCATGACTTAGATATTGTCGCGACAGTTGCTGGGTGGCAAATATTCAAAATGGATAGCAATTTTACACGAGTTTGATTTGGAATTCAAAAAATCCAAATCAAAGAAAGCCCTGGTTTTCGTGGAGTTACTATGTGATCTCCCATCGTCGTCCAATGATGCAACATCCGGAGAAGCAATCGTGGATGAAAATTTGTTTCTAATATCTTCAAGCAATCTGTGGTATGGAGATATAATTATCTATCTCCAAACCCAAACATATAGGTCTAATACCTCACGCTCGGAACAACGACAGATTCGATACCAAGAAAAAGACTACGTGATTGTCGGTGATACGCTTTACCGTCGTGGTGTCGATACAGTTCTGCGGAGGTGCCTCACCCATGAGGAGGCCGAAAAAGTCCTAAATGATTGTCATTCAGGCGTGTGTGGGGGGCATCAATCTGGTTATGCTACGGTGCAAAAGATTTTACAAGCAGGATACTTCTGGCCAACAATGTTCAAAGATTGCATAACCGCAGTCAGAAGTTGCCATGCTTGTCAAATCTTCGATAGCAAAACCAGGAGACCACCCGCACCTCTGCAACCAGTAGTTGCTATTAGGCCATTCGCCAAATGGGGCATAGATTTCATGACATGTAACCCCACCTCGGCTAGGGGGCATGGGTATATCATAGTCGTGGCAGACTATTTTACCAAATGCGCAGAGGCGATTTCTACATTAAACAACAGCGGCGAAACTGCTGCCATTTTATTTTCCAATCACGTCGTCTCCAGATTCGGCGTTCCACAGGCCATAGTCACAAATCATGGATCACATTTTCACAATCACATGATGGTTGAGTTGGCTACCAAATTAGGATTGTCCCACGACAGCTCTACTCCGTATTATCCGCAAGCTAATGGGCAAGTTGAGGCGATCAACAAGGTCCTGAAGCGCATGCTGCAAAGGATGATTGGAATCGATAAACGGAGTTGGCACCTAATCCTGTACTCGGCCTTGTGGGAATACTGGACATCGGTGAGGAATGCGACCGGGTTTACACCTTTTCAACTGGTGTATGGCCTAGAAGCGATCTTGCCAGTTCAGTGTGAAATCTCGTCCCTCAAGCTCCCGGTCAACCTTCTCCCTGGAACTTCAGAAGAAGAGGCTTGTTTCTTGGAATTAATCCAATTGGATGAAACCCGTCATGATGCAACTTCGGATAATGAAGCCCATAAGAAACGAATCAAAGTGCAGTTTGAAAAAAATGTCAAACCTCATGTCTTCTCAGAAGGTGACCTCGTCTTGCTTTACAACCAGGAGTCCGATAAGTTGGGAGAAGGTAAGTTCAAGTCTTTATGGATGGGTCCCTATATTGTTAAATGTGTATTAGCAAAAGGGGCCTATGAGTTGGTGGATTATGATGGGATTTCACTGGCGCAACCCCGCAACGGGTTGTACCTCGAGCATTACTATGCTTAGCTTAGCATGGTAACCCCTATGCTTTTGTTACATTTTTGTTTTCGCTAGGGGTAATTGTTTTGGTTAGGTAATCCACTTTTTTCATATGTTGCAGATGTCGAACCTATTGGAATCATTTTCTAGATATGCCAACGGAGCGAGTCATAGTTCGCGGAACCTATCTTCTACGGCCTGGGCCATCTTCGATCCCAGCGGCGAATTAGTGATTTTCAGGGGTGTATGTATTGGTCAGTCGACGAACAATATCACCGAATACAGTGCGTTGATAGAACTCCTCTCTGATGCCATCACGCATGGCATATGCCGACTTCTTGTCAGGCTAGACTCACAACTCATCATTCTACAACTCACTGGTGTTTACTCTGGACGAAATCCAGCTATCTATCGCATGTTCCTAAGGGTCAGGATTTTGGAAACACAGTTCGATTGCATTCAATATCAACATATTTCCAGAAATTTAAACACATTAACAGACTCATTGGCAAATTATGTGTTAGATAGACATTTGTGACATTTATAAAAGAAGCATTTCATCAATATTTGCAATAGGATCATGTAACTTAACCAAAAGAAAGCTCCGAAAATCAAATATATATATATAACTATTTATGGTTTACACATAATGTTCTGTAACCAAGACAAAATTGGTCAAATGACCCAAAACTCAAAATGCTAGGGGGCACCCTAGCCTAATGATGCTGGTGATAACAAGTCACCGCCTATGCAATCATGTGTAAAAGCCTAGTCCATCAACTAGGCACACCAGTAGTATGTCGCTACAACCGCAGAGGTAGCTCATCAGTCCTCACATCCGGAATACCAAGGGTGAGACCCTCGACCTGGTCCTGTAATGCTAAAAGAGTCTCGGCCACATCAAGGTCGCAGAGGATGGCCCTCCCCACAACCTCTCATGTTGGAGCGGCAGCTGGTTCTCTCTGGCATACTACTGGTCGAAATGGTCCAATATCTGCATAAGCACATGAGTTTTGATTAGTCTTGATCAAAGAAAGCATAAGAACATTATAAAAACAATAAACAGAGATATGGTAAGATAATTTACCCATAGCACCCCACTGCTCACCAGCCGGCAGCACCAAATCCGGGCCCCCCCGGAAATCCATGCCAGTGTATGGAAACTTGGCATAAACCATCTCCTGATGGTCGAACCACTCAAAGAAGGTATCAGAGAAATAAATTTGGGGCTGGCCAGCATGTCGGGCCATGAGGTCAACCCATCTCTACATCCGTGGCTCGATCGATGGAGGTAAACCAAGTGAAATGTATTGCGGTTGCTTCAGTGGGATCTTTTCCAAGGTGAAAGTGGTCAAAATAGAACCATGGCCAAAATTCTTGGATCTTCTATTTTTCACCTTGGTCAGTTGTTCTTTCATCATAGAGAGTACTGCGTCACACTAGTTGAACACCTTCAGTTCAAGGCATTCCAAGGCATACTGCATATAAGACCTGTTAGCTATGTGAGGAGCCGCACTACCAGCCAGTCTAGCAAAAGTGAACAGAATGGTCCTCAAGGGCCAGTCAATGACATCTCAAATTTTGATCTTGTCATCCGTACTCGGCTGAGATCCCTCTCTGCAGTACCGGTGAATGTACTCTCTCACGGATTCACCCCGGTGGGCAGAACCTGATAATGAGATAGGGGCGCCATGCCTCGATAAACCAGTCAAAAAATAGATGTCCACGACAGTCAAGGGGATAGATTTTCCCCTGATCTGGAACACCTGGTTGGTAGGATCCCAAGCGTCAAGGAAATATTGCAACAAGTTTATTTTTTGCCTCATGCTAGAGATGCAGAGAAACTTCAGCAGGCCACAGTTCCGTAGTGCAGTTACTGTACCCAGATCATGTAAAGCAACCATGTCCACTTCTTCATGCTCACGTTCTCGCTATGTAACAACCATTTTTCTCCGATGAATCTCTAAAAAACAAATAAGAGAAGAGTCAGGGTCTTGATTTGGCAAAAAAAGGCAAAATTCCATGAGAAAACAATGCAAAAGTTTCCCTCCTTGCGCCCATCGCACTCCAGCAGTGTAGTGGGAGTGATGCATACTGATTGGCCAGTGACAAGTCCAGTATGCATCACACCTTTCGATATAGGAAGGGTGTGATGGGGCCAAGGCGAATTGTTCAAAATCCCAGAGGCTCAGCAAAGTAGGGAAACATGCTCAGAATTCAAAAAGGAAAGAATGAAACTGAAGAACACAGGTTTAGCTCCTACCTAGTCCAGACGATGCCAAGAATCGTCCACAGAATCTCCCAGAATTAGCTAGTGAAAATCAAGGGGGAAAGCACCTCCAGAGTTCCAACAGACCAAGTTCAAATGAGATGGTAAAATGAGAGGTAAAAGTCACTTTTAAATTACTATTCACATAATTCGAGTAAGGTATTAGTGTTTTTAACTCATTTATCAAGCATATGTTTTCATTTCTAATCAGTTTGATGAAGCAATTGAACAGGTAGTACAACCTTTGAAAGAACAAAGTGCTAACAGTGAATCAAATAATCAATGACCATTATCATGAGCAGTTTTTATGTCAAGTTCAAGCTCATTAAAAATTAAACCTAAGCAATGAGCAAATGTTTTCCCCAGAGTTTAAGCTTATTAAAAAATGAACCAATCTTCGGTAAATAACCATTGTGAATGCATTATCATCAACTTTTGAGCCTTGGTCATGTTCTCATTGTTGGATACCTATACCAATAGGTTTCATATTTCATGATTGGCAAATTCAAACGCCAAATATGTTCTACTTTGCTGCTACAAAGGTTCCATATTTGCAAGAAAAGACAAGGTGTGTACATGCCCTCATGCCCATCAAAGTTCTGATGGATCACCCAACAGTCTAATCTGGGTCATGCCATGTTTTCAATTTATGTTGTAGAATAGAGAAAGAAATCTGTCCAAACTGTTTAATCTTGGCAGATCACTAGTTAGGCAGAGAAACTAAGGTTCCCAACTGCTTAATCTGGGGCCTTGAAAGAAATAAGGTTAGTGCTAGATAGGAAATGAAAGCAAAAAGCCAATGGAAAAGAAAATGCACACAAAGGGTTTGCAAGTCCAAGTGCACCCTCCAAGAAGAAATAAAAAATGTTAGGCTAAATAATTGGGTAGGTAGATGGGGTTGCAGAAATGGTGTTCCCCCCCAAGATCAACTTTGCTAACCAAGTACAGGCAAAAGAACACAGTGGAGCATGTCTAACTCCCCTTCTTCCCTTTGTTCACCACTCATAACTAACATCCCTGTACCAGGTGTGTTCAAAAGGGGAACTCAAAGCTTTATGGTGGTTCTTATGGCCTTTAAAAGCCACATTTCTTGTGCAAAAATCTTTTCATTTTGATCTACTCTTTACACTAAGTTGTTTTCAAGAAAACTTAGTTGTATTGGTCTTCTTTCACATTTTCCCCCCCTTATTAACCTCTAACTCTATTATCTAGCTCCCTATACTTCACTTCCCCTATTATTATAACACCATGGTGTATAAACCCCAAACAATGTATAAATATCCCCTCCTTGGAATTATAGCCATAATTTCCACTCCCATGGCATTGGATTAACATCTGGTTAAGGTCAAGAACCCAAGTCTAACCCCTTTTCTCCATCTGAACCTATCTACCTAGTCAACTCTCCATTCCTACCTAAAAACCCGTGGAAAAACCCTTTTGAGCACCCTTATACCACTAAAAAACAAAAAATTTGATGAAACCTACCTTCCCCGCCTTATCCTAAGGTCGGGAGCCAATATTCGCCTTTTTCATAAAAACCCATCAAACCCGCCTATCCTAAGTTTTACCCTTCATATCCCTTATGCGAAAATTTCATGAAAAAACCTTTGTTTCTCGCATTTTGCATAATGTCGTCGGGCATATTTAATTTAAGAAAAAACCATTGAAAATCATTCATAAACCAAAGGGTCCCGCCGGGCGCACTTGCCGATAAATATTGTTATTTTAAGCCACTCATTGACGTTATCCGCCGTGCAGCTAGCCGGCCCGACATCCGTCCGATCTAGCCCTTTCCTGATCAACGAATTTCGTGGGTATCGGAGGGGCCCGACGTCCGACAGTTAACCACCATTGACTTTACCCTCCGTGCATGTTCGCTTCCCGACAACCGTCAGATCGCACACCTGAAATCCAATGGTCCTCGTGGATTTCGGAAGGGCCCCAATGTCTGACAGATATCGTCCGATACCTGTCAGATGATGATGTCACGCGGGGACACACGTAGCTCCCAAACTCTATCGGAGCCCCCTCTGACAGATTCCTTACCATGCAGG
>APFE030336816.1:158251-184459 GCA_000404065.3 Pinus taeda
TTGCCTCTCTATTTTCGACCAGGGATGAGTAAGAGATCATCAGTCTCCAAGTGGAATCAAGAACTATCAGAGAGAGGAAACTAATAAAAACACCAGAAGATGACTTAACCCCCTACAATCATCTATATATGGATCCCTCATCACAGAAATCCAGAGGCTGGAATCTTGTATCTTGTAGAGAAGTGTTGTTGGTTTTCTGGTGAAACTTCATAGTGTTGGGTGATCTAAGCTTTAATTGAGGTGAAGAAGGGCTTTATTTCTGGAGGATGATGCTGGGTCAGAATAATTGGTTTTAATCCTCTTGCTATTCTTGATATTAATAAAGCTATTCAAGTTTTCCTCCACATGCTTGTATGTTTGATTGTATATGCATTTGTGTGATTAATACATATCTGGTCCTGTGTTATTTATGAATATAGATCTCTGTTCTTCGATAGTATTATGCTACTTTGATTCCACAGGTGCTCTTTGAAGCTGGGCAGATGAAGAAGAAGCAGTAAAGATCTATCAGGAAAGAGAGGAATCAAGTAAGGACCCAAGTGCGAGACTAAGGTTGGTGTCCTTTGTTCCACTCTTATCTATTTTCATAAAGGAAAATGAAAGTAATCTTTACTTGTTTGTTTCTAAGATAGCTACCAGTCTTAGTGGGAATAGCAGCTACGAGTGGACATTATTCCCGATAACACTTGGGCATTGTTACTTTCGGTCTTTTACGGATCTTCTCAGTTCCAATGTCATCCTCAGTAACGACAACATATTCTTCACTGCCAGTTTCAACTTCCTCGTCTTCAAAAGTAACTTGTCTACCCTTGTTAGATTTATTGACTAGAGGTTTTTTTTTTTTAGATCCTTTGGATGTAGTTTTGTAGCATCATGAATTACTACATTTTGCTTGTTTACCATATCTTCTTCTGACACTAAGCAGAAACTGCTGACAACATTCATAATATCATGCTCTATGAAATGAATGCCTCCCAACCTAATTGAACAACTTTCAACAAAATATCATATGGCAATAAAAACAAAGTTAAAAAAATATAGTGAGACAGTTACATGAACGCAAAACACAAATATAAATAACAATACTTACGATATTTTGTTTCATCTCATTTACGATTTGTTTACACAACTTTTTATATACCTCTCTCATGTCATACAATGAATATGATAACTGGTACGTAATCCTTTCATATGACTTGGACGGTTTTGTAAGTATGTAAACAACTTCACTGTTCAGTACCGAACACATGTCTATGACTCTTCCCATCACGTCATAAATTCCATTATCATTAGGTATATCAACATATAAATATATCTACACGTTTTGGCTTTCTCTTTCTTTCACATACCAAACATTTGATGGAAGTTTCACTTCTTTTTATTTTTTCTAGTATGAAATCATTTTCTTATCATTTGAGGCACTTGAAAGATTTGTAGTTATCATCTCAGGTGGGGTTCATTCACCAATGGTTTTTGAAGATTCACCTTTAAGAGTATTTGGTCCAGAAAGATTCACAGAAATCTTCTTTGATGTCATTTTCCTGAAGAAAAAAAGGCACACATAAATTAGTAAATGACAAAAATATAGTAACTTAAATTAACAACAAAAACAATAAATGATAATTAATTTTATAAACCATAATAATTTAGAAAAAAAAAAAAAGAAATTTAAAAAATACATCGCCCTGTCACTGCACCCTGAAAATCGACTGGCCAACCAAGCCGGTCGTTGGGTCCAGCCCCCTAACCCACCCTAGTGGCCCAACCACTACCCCCTGCCCAACCCCGGCAACCCCACCACACAGTGGGTCATTGGGCCACCAGGTGGGGCGAGTGGGCTTCCTGCGGGCCGTCAAGCCATCGGTGTGGGGCAAGGGAGTTGAGAATCGCCCCGCCACCCCGTAGGCCGACAGGCCACCGGGGTGGGGCAGGGTGATTCTGAGAGCAGAAGTGATGAAGAATTTCATTTGAATAGAGTGTCACAATTTCCACTTAGTCCTACTCTTATGGACTATGAAAGTAGCAATGATGAAGAATTTCAAAAGAATGAAGTGTCATGGTGTCCACTTAGTCCTAATCCTATGGACTATGAGAGCAGCATTGATGAAGAGCATGATGAAAAAATTCAAAAGAATGGAGTATCATGGTGTCCTCTTAGTCCTAATCTAATGGACTATGAGAGCAGCAGTGATGAAGAGCATGATGACAAATTTCAAAAGGATGCAGTTTCATGGTGTCCACTTAGTCCTAATCCTATGGACTATGAGAGCAGTAGTGATGAAGAGCATGAAGAAAAATTTCAAGAGAATGTAGTGTCATAGTGTCCTCTTAGTCCTAATCCAATGAACTATGAGAGCAGCAGTGATGAAGAGCATGATGACAAATTTCAAAAGAATGGAGTGTCACGGTGTCCACTTAGTCCTAATCCTATGGACTATGAGAGTAGTAGTGATAAAGAGCATGATGAAAAATTTCAAAAGAATGGAGTGTCACAGTGTCCTCTTAGTCCTAATCCTATGGACTATGAGAGCAATGGTGATGAAGGGCAGGATGAAGCACTTAGTCATAATCCTAATGACTATAAGAGTAGCAGTAACAAAGGACAAGATGTAGCATTTTTAGTAAGTAAACAGTCACATTTTCAACATAGTCCTAATCCTATGGACTATGAGAGCAGCACTGACAATGCACATGAGGAAGAATATCCAATAAACATTGAGTCAAATTTTCCATTTACTCTCAATTCCAAGGACTATGATAGTAGCACTGAAGAAGGGGAAGATGAAGAATATCCTCCAAGTCAGTATTTGAAAAGCACAGTTGATCATAGTGTGGATAACATTCCTCTTAATGATGATGAAAATGCTTATACAAATGATGATCCAATGATGGAGATGTTGCCAAGAAATATTGTATCGAGGAGTAGGAGTAGATCTTTTCGTATCAATGCAACATGTTCTAGTTATACAAGGGGTAGAGCAGAATATCTGACGAGAATAAGTTCTATCAACACTCTCATTTCAAGTGAATGTTGTCAAAAAGATTGCTTGAAACATATGGATTTCAAATTTGCATTAGAAAAAAGGAAGAGATATTTGTCAATGAATAAAAGCATGAAAAATTCATATTTAGTTGGGTGCATGCAATCTACATTGTCAGGTTACGATTATCATATTGGGTCTTTATTTATCTGTAGAAAGGCTTTCAAAATGTTCCATTCGATGGGGAATTTTTGTCTCTTGAGAATCCAAGAAGATTTGGAAAAGGATCCCACATTTTATTCAAAAGTACGTCATAAATGATAGTTTGGGCCATTATTAAATACTGCAATGTCATGGATGAAAGATTTCTTTTCAAAGCGTGGAGAGTGTATGCCAAATAGAGAGACAATGCATATTCCAGATAATTTTTCAAGACGAGAAATCTACAACTTATACAAAGAATATGCAGAAGGTGCTAAGGGACATGGTTAGTTTATTATATATCAATATTTTGTGAAGGTATGGAAGAAAGAATTCAACAATGTCTGTATTCCTAAGAAGACAAGGATGGGGATTTGCACTACATGTGCTTCTCTTAAATAAAAAAGGGACAAATGTGAAGGGTCAGAAAGAGGTAAGCATTCATGACTTTAACTTTTAAAATTGTATAGTCATCAACTATGGAAACATATTTCTTAATGCCTTTCTTTTATGTTGTGTAGATTCAATTGTCAAAGAACTTCAGGAGCATCGCGAACAAGAAACAAGTGAAAGGAAAAAGTTGTACAAGCATCGAAAGAAGTGTTATAATAATCTGAATAAATATTCGTGTTTGATAATTGATGGTATGGACCAGAAGAAAACACTTTTACCACATTTTGTTCGCACACCCAAAAATTTATAGGAGGAAAATTTTATTCAGTATCACTTGATCAGTTGTATGGTGTTCAATGGGAAAATGTTTCCAAGGGTGTACTTAACAACTCCAAATATTCATAATGATGCAAATTTGACAATAACCATAATTCGTGATGTGCTTTCTCATTGGTCTGGTAATCTTCCTAAAGTTTTGTATCTACAATTGGACAACTCTTGCTGTGAAAACAAAAATCAGGTTGTTTTTGGATATCTAAACATGCTTGTTAAATTGAGAATGTTTCGGAAGGTAAAGGTTGGTTTCCTTCTTATTGGGCACACTCATGACCATATTGATCATATGTTCAGTTGTTTTTCAGTCACATTCAGAAGGAAGAAAGCTGGGAGCTTGCCATCATTAAATGAATGTATTAAGAAATCATACATGCCAGAGCCTACTTTTGATGTGTTGGAAGAAACTGTTGACATGCAAAGGTTTATTTTGGGATCGCATGGTGAGGAGAAATGCGTTGAACAACTTAATGACATTAGCTTCCAACATCAATTTCATACCAAAAAAATTGATGGGAAAACACTAATATGGGGCAAGAAGTATTCAGCTACTGCAGAATGGGCACTGTCATCAGGTTTGGAATTTTTGAAGTTCATTCCAAATAATCCAATATTTGCATCAAAAATATTGTTATTACAATCAGTTGGTGAATTTCATAATGCACACAGATAGAATAGAGATATAAATTATTTTGATTGCCTAGAAGAAATTAAAAAATGTATTAGATATACATATGAGTACTTTGACATTTCTGATTTAGTTTGGTGGGAGTCATTTTTCAATAATGAAAGTGATATCATTTCAACAACAACAAATGAAGATATACTTTTGAAAAATCCATTTATTTGGCAACAAAATGTGTCAAATGAACATGAGGAAATAAACATTGTTGAACAACAACAATCTCAAGGTATTATTAATTCTTCACAGGCAGAGGAAAGAGAGATGTATATTGGTTCTAGAAGATCTCGTGCACAACGTGAAGCAATGTAAGACCTTTACAGGGGTTCAATACAGGATATTAAGGAGGGTTGCATGATTGCAGTTCTAGCATATGGAGATCCCAATGGATATCCATTTTGGGTTGCTAAGGTTATAAAGATGTTTATAGAAAATGGGGATGTTACAGGTGTTGAGGTACATTGGTATGCCACAAATACACATCCATTCAATGGTGTTTATAAGCTAGAGATGGTAGTTGACAAAAAAATGGCAGAAAGAGAAAAAGAAAGGGTGCAAATATAAATCACCACTGCACATACATATTGAAATTAGAGGATGTTGACATACTTGTTTATGACTTCAATTTAACAAAGAGAGGAACTCTTCGCTTCAAGACGATAGAGATTCTAAAAAGGTTGTTACCAGAAGGAACAATGTTGGGATGGGAGTCTGCTGAAACCAGTCGTAGATCTAGAAGAATTTTGAATACTGAAATGGTGGGCATGCATGTGGACTCAGAAGGGGCACTAGTTAATGAAAGAGAAGAATATGGAACATCTTTGTCAGCATCAAGTCATTCATCTGAATATGTGAATTCTGATGATGTGCAAGAAAATATGAGTGATTTTGAATAATTGTCTAAGACAGTTTATATAACTGATGTTTGCATCGTATCTTGAAATAAAAACTTTGATTTCCATATGGTGTTAAATCAGAAGTTATGGGTCATTTTTATGTTGTTGGATTATATGTCTTAATTATGATCATTTTTATTGTTTAGAATGTCTAAATTGCAACATTAAATTAGAGATATAATGTATGTTTCATTCAATATACAAATAATGACATTTTGATTATTTTAGTCATGCAATTTGTTCATAATGTCATGGTTTTTTAATTTTATGGTTGAAAAAATTCCAATTTTTTTTTTTGTATCTAGAATGTTATGGTTGAAAACATGTTGAATTTATACTTGGGAAAGAAAAAATGTATTCTACCAAAAACATTAGTGTGTTTTTTCCTCATAAACAACTATTTTTTTGCACATAAAAATTCAGTTTTATTAGCATCTTTTAAAAATGTTGAAAATTGACCCTAAAAAAAAATCATCATTCTAGTATCAACATTTTTTCGTTTTCAAGGTGTTTTTTGCACGAAAATTTCGTTTTTGCTGCCATTTTTAAAACATGTTCAAAATTGACCCTAAAAAAAACCATCGTTCCAGTATACACACTTTTCGTTTTTAGCACTGTTTTCGATGTTTTTTCGAGGTTTTTTGGCCAAAGTTCCTGTTTTGAGTTTATAGTTCCCGTTTGAAAGTTTACATTGTTATTAGAGTAGGAATTTCAAAGTTGTTTCTCAGGAGGTTCAAATTTGCAACTTCAGTGTAGTAGGATCTCTTTAGAGTTGGGAGAATGACCTTTAATGGGCTAATATTAGAGTATGGCTTCAAAGGTAGCTCGAATTTCATTACATGGAAGGATCACATGGAGGCGGTGCTTGATGACAACGAATTTTTGGAATATGTCAAGGCATACATTACAAAACCAGGAATTGTTGATGCCCATAACCTAACTCAATGGAATAAATATGTAGCCAAGGCGAGGAGAATAATATTGGAGGGAGTGCGAGACCACATTGTCTCAAAAAACCATGGGAAAGAACTCCTTTCGCAATGTGGAAGGCACTAGCAGAACTGTTCGAGAATAACGGTGATCATAGAAAACTGGCCCTCAAAGACAAACATCAAAATGTAGAAGAATGATATTATTCCATGGTATCGCAACAAATTTACCCAAGTTCGTGATGATCTTGGAGGGGTTGGTGTGATTGTTGCAGAAGATGATCTGGTGAGCCTAGCTCTTCTAAGCCTTCGAAAATCTTGGCACAACTACCAGTACTTGGTGAATGAAAGGGAAAAATTACCAAATTCGGAAAGGTTGTGGTCTAATTTGGTTCAAGAAGAGTTCAGTAGAATAACTGAGATGGAACTTCATCCAAATCAGAGGATGAAGGAAATTTTGAATTGGTTGGTAACGGAAAGAAGGTCAAAGGGAAGAATTCTCAAACCAAACCAGAATCCAACCAAGGGGGAAAGAAGAAAGACTTTTCCAAAATAAAATGCTTCAATTGTTAAGAATTCAAGAAATATGCTACAAAGTGTCCACACAAAAATTCTAGCAGGAAGAACTCAGAAGGAACAACATGTGAAGCATTGGCTTCACAATTTGAGCTATGATTCACCCTGATTGCATGCATGGCCAACACGATGATGGCGAGTGTATGGTACTTGGATTCAGGTGTCTCATTCCACATGGTAGGGTGTAGAGAGTATTTTAGTGACCTGGAGGAGAAATATCTTCAGATGCATATTGAGCTTGGAGATGTGGGAAGGTACAGTGTTACCAAGATTAGTACAATAACCTTTAAGAGGGAGTTGGGGTCCCCTCTTTCTCTCAAAGATGTCATGATTTTTCCAGGCCTAAAGAAGAATCTCATCTATGTTGTAGTTTTGGAAGATTGTAGTTATGATTTAATCTTCAACAAAGGGAAAGAATTCTTGAGACACATAACCACTAGATAGGTGAAGAATATCAAGGTTCGGGTTAATAATTTATACAAGTTGGATGTGGAAGATTGTGTTGCATTAAGTAGTAAGGCAAAGAAAATGTAGAGCCGCGATTTCGGTGAACTTTGGCACAAAATATTGGTCCATTTGCATCATGTTGCCCTGAAAATTATGCAGTAAATAACCATTGGCCTCTTGAAAGGAGCACTTGAGCATTGGGATGTATGCAAATGTTGTACCTTGGGGAAGTATGTGAGATCCACACTCCATGAGCGAGACAACAAAGCACATGTAGTCTTGGAGAGAGACCACTCTAATGTTTGTGGACCCTTCTCGACAACCTCCACTGCCAAACACAAATATTTTGTCATTTTTATTGATGATTTCTCAAGGAAGTGTTGGATGTTCTTCATACAGAAGAAGGATGAGACATTCTCAAAGTTTATAGAATTCAAGGCACTAGCTGAGAAAGAGGCCGACAAGAATTTGAAGGCTCTTAAGCGTGACAATAGAGGTGATTATGTTTTGAATGACTTCAAGGATTTTTGTGTGAAAGAAGGCATTCAAAGAGAGTTGACAACACCCCACAACCCACAACAGAATGGGGTTGTTGAGAGGAAGAACTAGAGCATTGTGGGAGATGCAAGAGCTATGCTACATGATCAAGGCCTACCACTGTATTTGTCAGAAAAGGCATGTAACACAACAGTATACCTACAGAACTGGAGTCCTTGTCAGATTATTAATATGATTACACTAGAGGAGGATTTCTCGAGGAGAAAGTCGGATTTGTCTCACTTCATAATATTTTGAGCCTCTGTATACTGCCATGTCTCCATATATTTGAGGAAGAAGCTTGAGCTAACAGTAGAGTTGGGAGTTTTTGTGGGCTATGTTGAAACTCCACCTAATTACCGTGTGTACTTAACTTCCCTTAGAATGACAGTTGTGCAAATGGAGGTAAAGTTTGATGAGGAGAAAGTGATGTGATGCTCTCTTGAGAGGGAGCTTAAGATCCCACCAGAAGAGGATCTTTTAGCTCCAAAGGAGGAACCTCACAAAGTTTTGGAGGAGCCACAAATAGAGGAGTAGAGAGTGGAGACATCCACTCAAGTAGAATAATATAGAGAAAATAGAAAAAGAACCAGGGAAGCTAATAGACTTGTGTACGATGTGAGGGAGAATGTGGGAGCTCCTTCAAATTTGCGTAGGAAAAGGAGACAACCTGAGAGGTACAATGGCTACATGGATCTAATGACTGGACTTAAAGAGACTGATTCATCCTCTTTCAAGGAAGTAGTTGAGAAACATGTTTGGGTTGATACAATGGTCGAAGAATATGAATCCATCATGAAGAAAAATATTTGGGAAGTGGTCCCAAGACCGGAAGATAAATCAGTTGTGGGTTCGAGATGGATCTTCAATGTTAAGCATACAACAAACAAAAGCATAGACAAGTATAAGGCTAGATTTGTGGCCAAAGGATTCTCTCAAATTGAGGGAATTGACTATGAGGAAACCTTTTCTCCTGTAGCAAGGTATTCATCCATTAGATCAATTCTTTTACTAGATGCACAAATGGGGTGGAATATCCACTAAATTGATGTAAAAACAACATTTCTCAATTGTGTTATTGACGATGAGGTGTACATAGAGAAACCAGAAGGCTTTGAGACATTTTACTGGGAATCTCATGTGTGCATATTGAAGCGAGCATTGTATGGTCTCAAATAGACACCTTGTGCTTGGTACACTAGGATTAAGAGTTATCTCACAGGATTGGGATTCACCAAAAGTGAAGCATATGTGAACCTCTATCATATTTTGGTAGAAGGTAGATTGCTTATCATTTTTTTTATTTGTTGAAGATTTAATATTAACATGTGATGAGCAGTTGATAAGCTCTTGCAAGGAGGACCTTGCAAGGGAATTTGAAATGAAGGACATGGGTCTCATGCACTACCTCCCGTGGCTAGAAGTATGAAAAGGTGATGGAGAATTATTTGTGTCTCAAGGAAAGTATGCCAATGAGAGACTACATATATTTCACATGGAAGGTTGTAAAAACATGGAGACACCTCTAGCAACCAATGGAAGGAAGGAGACTACCACTTTAGGTGAAGAGGTTGATGCTACCATTTACCAACAGTTAGTGGGTTCACTGATGTATCTTATGAATACACAACCATATATGTGCTATGCAGTCAACCAGCTGAACCAAGCTATGGTTAGGCCAACGAAATTATATTGGAAGGAAACTAAGCATTTTTTACAATACCTTAGAGGCACTACCTGATATGGATTGTGATACAAACATACAAAGGGAGTGAAGTTGTGTGGCTTGACAAATGAAGATTAGGCAAGGAGTCCATCTAACTGAAAGAGTACATCAGGTGGAATTTTCAATTTTTGGTCTACAATAGTTTCTTGGTACAGTAGGAAACAAAGGCCTGTGGTGCTCAGCTCGGAAGAATCATAATACATGGTTGCAAGTCAAGAAACATGTGAGGCGATTTGTATAAGAAAAATACCCGTGGGACTGTTTGGTCAGATGATGGATCCAATTGTGACCTATTGTGATAATCAGAGTTGCATTAAGCTCTTTGAGAATCTGGTATTTCACGATCGATCCAAGCATATAGATATATGGTATCATCATTTATGGGACTATTTGTAGAGGCAGATAATGTTACTACAATACATTTTGATAGAGGAACAAGATGTTGACATCTTGACAAAGGCTTTGTCAAGAGGAAAGTTTGAATTCCACAGGTGCAGGATATCAGTGGTTGATAATCCCTTTCATGCTAAGAGGGAGTGTTGAGAAGTGCAATACGAAAGTCTCAATTTGACTTTGCCTTGGTCAAATAGAGAAAATTTAAATTTCTACATCAGTAGACAACTTGGAGGCAGTTAAACTGTGTGGCATGACTCTTGTCACTCAGTTAGCTCAATAAATTCAAGTTAGAGAGCTTGATTTCAGCTAAGCATGCATGATTGATAAATTTTAGTAGTCCAATTCAGTTATATCCAGTTGAGTTCAGTTAAACTAGTTCTAATAGGTTGAGGAACTAGAGGAAGGTTAGTTGTGTAGTGGGACAACAGTGTAAATTATTAATCATCCATTTAACTAATTAATCGGCCTAAAGTAACTAGTGCATGCAGATAATTTGAGTTCCCAGCTATGGTGGAGATTCCAAGACAATGTAACAAACAGTTGTAAATTACTTTGAGTGTACTTGTATTGCATGCAGTCAGATGATCAAACCCTGGGAATTGTGAAATCAATTGGAGGAAAGTTCCTAAAAAATAGGGGATAATTATCTAGGATTTGTGTAAGGAAATAGGGGCTCAAGCGGAGGAAGAAATTGACTCAGTCTGGGTCAACACTTCTCACTGAGCAGAGAGATATGTTATTCACTTACAAGTTGTGCTTAGTGTGGGCAAGCAATTGTAATACATCTCTATTCATTTGATTAATGCAAAGAGGCTTAAAGGGATTTTCCTAGTTGGGTTCCCCTAGAAATACAACTGTGCATGTGTGTTATTTCTTATTGCGTGTCTGAGATTGTTGTTCTAAATTGTGAATTGAATCTCACAGATTGGTATAGTAGAATTGTATCTCTTGATTTAGATTGAAATTTCTTTAGGAGTTGCAATTCTATAACCATATTTCTTCACTATATTATGCTTTTTCTTTTGATATTTAATGTTGTTTGTTCGTTTTCCTATGATCTTATCTTTTTGACAGAATATATCACCATATTTCTTCACTATATTATGCTTTTTCTTTTGATATTTAATGTTGTTTGTTTGTTTTCCTATGATCTCATCTTTTTGATAGAATATATGAGAAGCATAAATTATTAGTCTACAATGTGTTTGTGATGCGAAACTTTAGCAAAATGTCAATATTTGCATATTTTTTTATTTTGAAATGATATACTGCAAACTGATACAAAGTGTCTTCAATGGGTGATATTATGCTTGGGTGTAATAATTCAATTCACTTTTGAATAGTAACATAATAACTATTTATTATTAAAAATTTGAATATTTATTTTAGTCAATGTTATTAGGACTGGACCATTTTCCAAACTATTTCATCACGGCACATGAAGAAGCAATCTGTCCCATAGGCTATCTTAGCCTCGTGGGTGTAAAAATAATTTTTTTCTTTCTTTCCAAAAAACAAAAACTATACTAAATAGCGAAAAAACCCCGAATAAAAATTTGCTTATATATAATATATATTAATATATATATATATATATATATATATTATATATATAATATATATATATGAACATGTTTTTGCTCATACATCTGAGTGTCTTTGTTTTATAATTTGACATTTTAAAATAGAGATGAGGGCACTTAGAAGTAAGGAGGTGGAAATCACTAATTGAATTCTATTTCCAAAGACTTTTCTAAGGATATAAGGATAAGGTTTTTGACAAGAATTTATAATTTCAAAATTATTTGGTTATTAGATTAATCTCTCTTATTTTATCATTATTAACAAAATTGGTAATTAGGATGGTCATGTCTTTTAAATTAGTCTTTATTAGATTAAAATTATGTATTTTATTTAAGATAACTTATTTGTTAAAATATTTTTTTTGATTTTATTTAAAATAATTCATTTATTAAGTGAAATGAAACATTTTTTTTTTTATATAAGTAAAAAAATCATAAATGATATTTTATATCTTATTAAAAAATCAACACTTTGTAAAATGGTATTTATATGTTAGTTTTAATGTATCATTCATAGACATATGAAATTTGCATTTATTTTGTGATTGCTTTCAAATCCTCTATCACATCCCTTACTTATTTTTTATGTAATTAATTAAATTGCTTACTTCATATCTTTTCTTCTAACATATTAATATTAATTATTTTTTATATTTGATTAAACTTATTATAAAATACAAATCTCTCCATTAAAAAAATAATTAAATATTTATAATAAATACAGAAATCATATTGATTTTTAATAATATCAATTTTAATATTAAAATTTAAAATATAAATTTATTTTTCAAATACTTTTAAGATATTTTTAATATTCTTAAATAATATTTTCATATATAAGTCTACATCATTCTTGCACAAGAAACAAAAAAACAGATGGTGTAAATATCTAAAAAAGCAAGAACAGTGACATTGCCACCACATGGCTCTTATTAATATAAACAAGTAAGGTGGCAAAGTAGCAAGTCCCTACCTACACATCCTCGTTTTTAGAAATATGTGTATTGGTAAGGTCGATTGGTATTTTCATATATAAGTCTACATCATTCTTGCACAAGAAACAAAAAAAACACATGGTGTAAATATCTAAAAAAGCAAGAACAGTGACATTGCCACCACGTGGCTCTTATTAATATAAACAAGTAAGGTGGCAAAGTAGCAAGTCCCTACCTACACATCCTCGTTTTAGAAATATGTGTATTGGTAAGGTCGATTGGTGGTAATTCTACGTACAAGGTGCTTTCAACACATGAGTGACACTATATATTTTTTGAGGGTTTACCTTGCGAAATGTAAGTAAACCACCTACCCATTCACCCTTTTACAATCTATTCACTTGGACAACTAACATCTATGATGAGGTTATACTACTTATACTTATAACTCTATTACTTAGACAACTAACATCTATGATGAAGTTTATATATATAATCTATATATATATATATATACTTATATATTTATTCTAGAATTCTTTCTCCTTGTTTAATTAAGAAAGAGGTACATAGTATAATGTATTTCAAAATACTTTACATACTTTAAGATAATCATATATAAGCATGTTAATGAAACTTGAATCTGAGTAAGAAAGTCATCATTAAACCTTCCCAACCACTTGAAATACACTCTATTGACATTAATCAACTAAATATGCCAAAAAACCATTTATTTTCAGGTATTGCTTTCCCGGTCATTAAAGAACATCATTGTTAACCACTCCACTTCATCTAGTTTCATAGTCTTTGTAGATCCCTCATTTATTCTAGTTGGGGTTGTTGCTGAGATTTAATATGTATGTGGGATAAAGGATAACAAGTGGATATAATACTAACTTAGACAACAAATTAATTATAGTAAAAGATATCCCGCTCTTAATCCACTTGCGCATCTAATGTCTATTACAAAGGGGCATTCATTGGGGTTACCGAATATTGCTTGGGTGATTATGTGCCACCCAAGTCATAAATACATAAATACATATGTATGTAAGTTTTTATGATTCATAATGTTTATAAAAATAATTTTTGAGAAAATTATATTGATATTTTTCAAATCGACTTGTTTCTAACTATTAAATGGTTTATCAATTGGATTAAGATGAAAAAACTAATCTCAAAATGTAAATAATAATGTAGAAACGCAACAATTATATTCCAATAGATCATTTTTTTTATTAATAATAATTCAACTTAAAATTGAAACAATTATTAAATTAAAGAAACTTAAAAAAAAAAAAAAAATAAGGAAAAATAAGGAAAAAAGAAAAGAAATATTAATAAATAAACCAACGCGCGCCGTGTGTATTTATTAACTATGTTACATATATTATAAAAAAGGGAAAATAATAATAATAAGGTTTAAATAACAAACAAAAATATCCTATTATTAAAAATATTAAGATTATGTACCAATACTTATTAAAAATATTAAAAATGAATAAATTAATAAAAAGTTATATTTAAATTAATTGAATATAGAAAAAAAAATTGGATCACCTTCATCACAGTGGTAGTTGCCTGAAGCTTAGTAAGAACCTTTTAAAGAAAATATTGAAAGTTGTTGCTTTAGCTATTAAATCTAACAATACCATTAATTTAATAAGCCACAAGTTTATTGAGAGAAACCTTCTTACTCCTAGGATCTATGGATTTCCCAATATCCATAAGGAAGGAGCCCCCCTTAGACCCATTGTCAATACAATAGGTGGGCCAACTTATCTTCTAGCTAAACATTTAGCCTGGAAGCTAAAGCCCCTTGTTGGTCTTATGAATCATTTGTTAAGGATTCATAATCATTTGTTAATCAATTAAAGGGTTTGAAGCTTGAACCTAATGATATTCTTGTGAGTTTTTTTGTACACCAATATCCCTATCAATGAGGCTATTGAGGTGATCAATTGAGTTACTGATCCCAACACAGCTAAGTTGGTCTAGACCTACCTTACTTATAACTCTTTCAGCTTTGATGGTGAATTCTGTGAACATACTTACGGAGTGGCCGCGGGTTCTCCACTCTTCCCTGTCATACCTAACTTGTTCATGGAATATTTTAAATCCAAGGAATTGGCTTCAACCCAATTACGACCCACATTATGGAAAAGGTTTTTAAATGATACCTTCATTATCTAGCCTCACGAGTGTGAAAAATTAGATCTATTTTTTCAACATATTAAGAGTCAATCTAGCTCCATTAAGTTTATTATGGAGTCAAAAGTCAATGGTAGCCCACATTTTCTTGACGTGCTTATTTATAAGAAAGATGATGGTTCTTTTTTACACCCGGCCTTTAGTAAGAAGACTCACACTGAGCAATATCTTCATGCTAGTTCCCACCATTACCCTGCCCAAAAGCTCGGAGTTCTCAACACATTAACTACTTGGGCTCTAAGGGTCTCAAATCAAAGTCACTTGGGTGATGAGAAATCCCATCTTTTTAAAGTATTCGATAATAATGGTTATAATAAGCACCTTGGTCTCAAATGTTTCTCAAAGATGAGCAATGGTCTGAGGATAAGGAGAGAGCCTGGAGATTGGTATACCAAAGTTTAACTTCCCTTTATCCAATGAACCACTGACAAGATTTCTCAGATTCTTAAAAATCACAAGGTCTCTTCTACCTTTAAGCTCATGAACACCATTTAGATCTCCCTTAGATTTGTCAAAGGCCCTATGGACCCTAAAGACATGAAAGGTGTTCATGTAATCCCCTATCCATGTGGGACCTCCTACATTGAAGAAATTGGCACTCCATAAGACATAGGATTCATGAGCAAACAACTAACATCAAATATTGTAGGAATAACTCCTCAACTTTGGTCGAACATGCTAAGAAGACAAAACACCATATTTGCATAGAAGAGTCTCATGTCATTGCCAATATTGATCATTGGCATTACCAAAAGTTCAGGGAGGCCATACAAATTGAAAAATTATCCAACACTCTGAATAGGGACAATGGTTGGAATATCAACAATTGTTGGATCCCCCTCTATCCTCTCAAGGTTCTTCATCCTTGACCCCGCTTTCTTTATTTTGTGGTCTACTCCTTTATCCTTTTTATTTAATTTTATTTTAAATTTTCAAGTTTATTTTATTTTTCCTTTTTCCTATTAATTCATAGTGATACTTGTAACATTTTCCTACTTTTTTCTTGTTAAGTTTTTTATCGTTAAGTTTAATTAATTTTAATTAGATTAAATACTTTTTAGTCTTTTTTGATAATTTATATTTTTCATCTCGCACACTTATATATATATATATATATATATATATATATATATATATATTATATATATATATATATATATAATATATATATATATATATTATATATATATATATATATATATATATATATATATATATATATGATGATGATGATGATGATGATTAACGTCCACTAAGACCAATGCGGTCTATCAAACCTCAAGAAAGGAGAATCTAATTGTCATTATTCAAAATCTTATTACTGTGATCAAGGAGCAAGGAAAGAATCGTTCCAAGATTGTTATAGTTGGGTTGACTTAATAAGTCAAGAAGATTGGAGGCGTGGCTGATGATAGGGAATTGAGAGCAGATGTGGGAAAGAGTTGGGCAGTCTAAAAGGAAGTGCTTTTCATCTTCCACCTTCTTAGTATCACAAATTTGACAGATTCTATCGCACCAAGAGGTCTTGGGAGTAGACCACAACCTGGTCTCACTCCGAAGCTCATGTGAGTTAGTTCTAATACTAGTGATGTTCAATTTCTTCTTAGTGTTAGTCAACATAGAGAGATGATTCTTGTTATCAAGGGTGGGGTTGATCACCTCCTTATAGTACCTTAGCTTCCTTTTACCCTCCAGCTCCTTAGCATTTCACATCTTGTCCTTAAAACTAGAGGTAATAGTATCTTTGATATTTCATTACTTACCTTCATGATCTCCTCTTTAATCCCCCAAAGGTTGAGCCAAGATCGAGCATCCTAATGCCACCCGCGCATGAGGCGCAGGTGGGGGTTTTGACTAAAGTTAGAAGCAATTTTTAGGAGCCTCGAGGATCATCATCATCTTTCTTATATTTTTCTAAATTAATATTTTCTTCTAACTCTTATTCATATGATTTGAATAAGAATTATTTTTATTTATAATTGTCCTCTACTCCTATATATAATATATATATATTTCATTTTTTATTTTTCTTTATTCATTTCATTTATATTTTTTTATATAATTTATTTACTTTTAATAGTTTTTACTAACTATTACATAATCTTATATTTTTAAATAACAAAATAATTTTGTTTGTTAATTTTGAATTTTACTTACTATTATTTTATTTTATTTTCATATATATATATATATATATATATATATATATATATATATATATATATATATATATATATATATATATATATATATATATATATACATACACACAACACACACACACCCGCACTAGAATTTGAGTGTCTCACTAGTTTTTCACGTATTGAATCCATTTATACATTTAAAAATGCTTTTTAAACCACAAAAAATCACATTCTTTCTTGAAATTGTTTTTCGTCTATATATTAGACTACTCCATATTTTATTTTGTTTCTTTGTTCCTTATTTTTAGTTATTTTATTTTTTATTTTTAATCTTTTATGCTATCTCTTTTGTTTTTTAATTTTATATTTTAGACGTTTCTTTAATTTAATAATAATTTTAATCTTAAGTTGAATTATTATTAATAAAGTTTTGTTATCCATTACATCTTTGTATTATTTATTGGAGTTGTCTTTAGTGCGACTTTTTGGAAGCTTTTACGGTGAGGCTTTCCAGTCAAAATTTCTCTAAAATCCGGCAGGAATTTATTGAAATCACAAGTTTGATGGGTAATCCTGTGCAATCGAAGTGCCCTAGGTTTTTCCAGGGTGCTGAATCCATATATACAGTTAAAAAACTAGTTTAAATAACACAGATCAAGATTTACCTCAAATGTTTCTACCAGATTCTAGCACCGGAAAGTCCAAAAAGTCACACAAAAGACAACTCCTTATCTATTTACATTTTCAGATTAGTTTCACCATTTTAATTTTAATGATAAACCAAATTCTTAATTTAAAACATCAATGCGATTTTCCAAAAAAAATTGTTTATAAAGAATTTATTAATAATCACAATATTACAGTATTTAAAAATATTTAATATAATATGTCAGTATTTTAGCTAAAGGATCAAATTCACAATATAAAATATTGGATTAATAATAATGATTAAAAATTATAAAATTAGAATTATTATGCATAAGACCATTGTTATGTGTCGGGCAAGTCACAAATAACAACCAAGCATAGAAAAATTATATTGCCGCAATATTTTAGCATATCAGCTAGAGGTCAAATGAATTGACGGTCGGGGAGGATGTTTTGGGCTCTGACGTGGCCGAAAGCAAGCAGGTGGTGCGCGCACATCACCGCACTTGCAACGAGACAGTCTAAAACATTTCTCCTACAGTAAAACAAGGATTTTTGTTGCAGTTGTTGCTAACTCTCTTGACCTATCGACATTTGGTTCTTGTGCTCGCGGTCAACTGTTTCTCTGGTGGTCTCGGTGGCGATTATCGACTATGGACAGAATGGATATTGAGGAGGAGGCGATAGATTATTCCCTGGACCCATATGAGGGATAGACTATCTTTGGCAGTCGTAGCCCTAACCCTATCCTAGACGGCTCTGCACAAATTAGGCTCTCAAATCCAGTTTCTTCACCGATTGTCTTGCTGCCTGGATATTCCTCATCACTGATCTGATTCAGTTTGCTCTCCGTGGAATCATCAGGCCTTGATTGCCCTCCTCTATCCCCTAGAACTCTCAATTTACTCACTGCTATCTCACCTCCATCACCCGCTTTTGATCCGCTCCCTTCCTTCAACCCTTCACCCCCTCCTTGTTCAAACCCCTACTCTTCATCTAACCCTAATTCACTTCCCTCGAGATGTTTTGACTCTCCAATTATTAAGGTCAAATCAACGATTCCATAGGCGGTTGAGGGATCGGATCCACTGAAAGAACACCCATCAACGCCAAGAATGGGAAAAAGGAAAGTTAAGTGCGTGAAGGCCACAATGAAGGACCTCACTATTACTTTTGGCGAAGACATTCCGATGGGAGAGGTGTAGACAAGGCCAATACGGTTCTCGTCGGGCATGTTAGAGGAAGGGCATACTCTGCAGCTAGGCTCACCAATTGGGTAAAAGAAATTTGGGGAGGCACACTACAAGAGTTACCAAAGGTTCAGAGTCTAGCAAGAGGATGGTTCACGCTACACTTCTCCAAGGTAGACTACATGGAATTGGTACTCATGAAATATTGGCACATAGAGATGGCACCGATCCTTCTTAAGCACTGGTCTCCATTATTCGATCCAGAGCGGGAGAAAATAGGTGTAGGTCCCATATGGGTGTGCTTACCAGGACTACCTCTTCAATATTGGTCTGAAGCTGTGTTTATAAGAATCGGAAATGCCCTCGGTACTTATTTGGATTACGATAAGACCTATGTGCAGTCAAAGAATTGAGCGCTGGAAAGAATCCTAGCACATTTAGACACAAGGGAGGGTCTGGAAGAGAAGATTACTCTCAAATGGAGGCATTATACTAGAGTCCAGATTCTGGATTATGAGGGGGTTCCTTTTCGATGTAGGAGGTGCCACAAGGTAGGGCATGTATTCAAGGAATACCCTATGCTCATGAAATGAGTAGAACCCCTCGGCTCACCAGCACCACAAAAAGGAAAAGCTATTGCAAATCGTATCAGCACCTCGATATCAGTCCTTAAAGAACAAAATCATGGTGAATCCTCAAAGGTTGTGGAGGAGCATCACAGAATGCCCTCGCCTCCACTAACTCGGGCTAGAGCCGTCGTTACGGCGAAGGTCGCTAGAAAAGAAGGTACAGCTCTCTCTTTACCCCTTTCCTCTCACTTTACTTCTATTTCATATGCTGTTTGTGCATCATTAGAACCTACTTCAGCATTGATTATGCCACCTACCATTACATGTGAGATCTCCTTACCTCCGCCCATCATCGCCTCCACCACTCTTACCTTGCCCTCCCCTCCATCCTCACCCAGGGCCTCGACCATCATCCATCCTATTTTGCCCCACTCATACAACTTACGTTCTCGGCTCGTACCAGATCCTTGCATCCAGAATGGACTTGGTCTCACCTTCCTTGGACCATCCACTCAATCATCCCAGGGTTGCAAATCTAATCTATCCAAAGCTATCTAGAAGGTCAGGGCTGAAGTAGTCTCTAGTAAACAGTCTACTATGGAAGGGGTTCTTAGAGCATTGAACACCCTTGGGAGGGTTCCGCCATGAAATGCCTCTCCTTTAATTATAGAGGTATGGCTAGTGCCTCCAAAAAACTAGCCCTAAGGAGGTTATTTGAAAGTGAACCCATTGATATTATTATGCTGCAGGAAACCCTGGGCACTACTGAATGCATCAATCAAATCCTATCCACCATCAACCCTGGTTGGCATTTCCATTCTCTAGATGTTATGGGTAGATCAGGGGGATTAACCATAGGATATAATCCTCGCTCCATTAATGTATCTACCACTTGGGGAGGAGTGGGATTTATTGGACTGGATCTACTCTCGATCGAGCTCGGCTTGTCTATCAGATTCATTAATGTATACTGCCCCTGTCATCGGAGAGATTATTTTTGGCAGCATTCCTTTATTCTAATATCACGTTAGTGGATCAAGTGATCATTGGGGGCGACCTAAACTTTTCACTAGGTTATGGGGAATCCTAGGGATCACAAGCCCAAGTCGACCCTTCGACTGATTTCTTCAAGGATATCCTGGACCTGCATAATCTCACTAATGTCCCCATGATCAAGCCATTGCCCACTTGGAGAAAAAGAAGAGTTGGGGAGGCAACTCTGGTTAGAAGGCTTGATCGTTTCCTAATTAAAGTTCCTTTGCTTCAACAATTTTCTAGATATAGACAATGGGTTGGGTCTGGGGGAATATTAGACCACTCTCCTATCTACTTGGAGATTCTTGGACCTGATGCCAAGCCAAAGGCCCCTTTCAAATTTAACCATGTTTGGCTTCAAGATATGGGATATACTAAGTTGGTTAAGGACTATTGGACATCCCACCCCATCTCCAGTCACAGAACCATGGCTGAAGGTTTTTGCCACAACCTATCTCAGCTTAAAATTTTATCCATAGCATGGGAAAAGGAGAAAAAAGAAAAGGATGATCAGACCATTATAGCTATTGAAGCTAAGTTGAACAATCTATTGGATGACAAAAACAAAGGCTTTGGCACAGCAGAAGAGAAAGCAAAGCTGATTGAGCTCGAAAAACAGAGAGATAGGATACTTAAGGAAAGAGAAGAAACAAGGAGACTGAAGAGTAGGGCAATATGCTTACAGGTAGGAGATGAAAACACAAAATTCTACCAGAATTATGCAAAAGGAAGAAAGATAGCCAATATAATTTGGAAAATGCCTCTTCTAGATGGAGAAACGATTGACACCTTCAAAAAACTATCTATGTTGGGTACCACTCACTTTCAAAATCTGTTCAAATCCCCTCAAGAAGCCAATCTGGTTGATATCATACAAGTGGCAGGCCATTTTCCTACATATGTGGGGGAGGAGGCAGTAATTGAACTCAATTCTCCGGTCACTCTGGAGGAACTTGAAGGGACCTTAAAGTGGTTCAAAAAAGACAAAAGTCCATGTCCAGACAGGTGGACGATCGAGTATTACCTGGCTTTCTATGATCTTCTGGCCTAAGACCTTCTCTAGGTTGTGGAGGAATGCCGATCTTTGGGGAAAATGTACAACACTATCAATTCTACTTTTCTCACCCTCATCCCCAAATCCGATTCCCCTGCATCCTTCAATGATTTCTGACCTATCTCCCTCTACAACTGCCTCTACAAGATTATCTCCAAAATCATTGCTAATTGTATTAGGCCTATCCTGTCTTAGCACATCCTCCTTGAACAGTTTGTCTTTTTGGAAGATCGACAGATCCACGAATCCATCGGCACCGCACAAGAATCTATCCACTCTATTCGATCTAGAAGACTCAAGGGGATCATCCTCAAATTTGATTTGGCTAAAGCTTTTGAGCAGGTAAGTTGGCTTTACTTAAAAATGCTTCTTATCCACCTAGGCTTCCCACATCTTTTTACCACATGGATCATGGCTTGCATATCAACGCCTACCTTTAGCCTCCTCATCAATGGCTCTGCCTCTCCTTTCTTCCATGCTGAGAGAGATCTCAGGCAAGGATGCCCTCTTTCCCCTCTCCTCTTCCTAATTGTCATGGAATGTCTGAGTAGGCTAATCTACCGCGAAAAGCAAAGATACAGATTATTTGGATTGAAGATAAATGATTAGTGCTTTCTTACTCATCTCCTGTTCGTGGATGATGTCCTTATTTACCTGGATGGAAGCATTCGTGACTTGACTTCCCTTGAAAGGATCCTTGCCTCTTTCTCCAGGGCCACTGGTATGATGGCAAATCATGCAAAATCCACTATCACAATGGCCCATACTACCGCTCAAGAATCCACTTTGGCCTCACAGCACTTTCCTTATAGCCCTCGCCCACTTGATCAGGGCTTCAAATATGATTCTGGATCAAGCCCTTGAGTCAAAATATAGCAGATTGGACTTGGCTGGTCATCAAATTAGAGAAAAGGATCTCTCACTGGTGCCATTGTTTCTTATCCAGAGCTAGCAGGCTGGTACTAATCAAATATGTTTTGGAAGCCACTCCGGTATTCTGGATGGCATTAGCATGGATTCCTAGAAATATCCTGGCCCGACTCAAATAGATTTGTTGCAGATATCTATGGAATGGAGGCCAGGAAAAAAGAGTCTTTGCTTGGATAAGTTGGAACAAGATTGTGTTGCCCAAAAGTGGGGTGGATGGGGCCTCAAAGACCTAACCTACTTTGCACAAGCTCTGGCTACAAAAATGGGATGGACTCTCCTTACCAAGCATAATCTATGGACATCCATCTCATACCACAAATATCTCTGGCTTCTCCAAATTATGGACTGGATAAGGATGCCTCGATGGAATAGGACAGGCATATCCTTGGTTTGGAAAGCTCTTCTTTTCTTGCCCCCTCTCATTTGAATCCACCTAGCCTAGAGGATAAATGTAGGTACTAGTGCACGCATTGGTCTAGACCCCTAGATTGGGGGAGGGGGTCGATGTCTTCTCCAAAGAGAGCTCAACCTATTTCTAAATCAACAAGACATCAAGGTAATTTCTCAAATTGCGGGCCAGGAGAATACCTCTGTTTTTACTCAAGCATGGAAATCTGCCATTCAGCTAAACTTGCCTCCTCAATGGCACCTCATCTGGAATAAATATACAAATGCTTTGAGTGAGTCACATGTTTGTATAAAGGAGGGACCAGATGAGCTCATGTGGTGCATGGAAGAGTTTGGAATCTACACTCCAAAGGAAGGCTACCGATATCTGCTACAAGACAAACAACCTGACAACATACAAAATTGGTGGCAGAACATATGGAAGTTAAAATCTCTCCCCGAACAAGACTATTCTTCTGGTGCATCCTTCGAAACAAGGTACCAATAGGGGACATACTCACTCACAAATCCATATATGGTCCTCATTGGTGCATCCTATGCAAACAGAGCTCAGAATCGACCGAGCACTTGTTCCTCAACTGCAATACCACAAAACATATATGGAGATCTATTGCTACTGAGATCTAATACATGAGAGAATGGAAAGGAGACAGTATAACAACAGCATGGAAGGCCTGGAACAGTGTGCATACTGGGACAAACCTACCATGCCTTCCCCTGATTATTTGCTGGGCTATATGTTTGGCCAGAAATAAAATGACTTTCAAGGAAAACATGATAAGATGGCAGAGCATAACTGCAAAAATCATAGCATCCTACCTTGAGCTACCTGAATACTCTTCGCCTCGACTGCACAGACCCACTGCTCCCGAACCAATAGACCACTCCTCACCATGGGCTTTTTTTGATGGAGTAGCCCAATAATAAGGATGTGGGGGGGCCTTCCTTCTCTACCTTTTTGATCATCATTTCTACAGAGTCAAAATGGGTTTTGGTGAAGGAACGAACAATTTTGCTTAATTAATCACTTTCCGACATTTAATACATTTTGCTCTCAATCATGAATGCAAAGATATTCAAATCTTTGGTGACTCAAATATCTTTACAAGTTGGATCAACAATAACACTAGATGCCATGCACACACACTTATAAACATACTGGACGAAGTGATGGATTTAAAATCTCTATTTAATTACATACTTGTTCGTCATATTTACAAGGAGCATAACAACTGTGCCAACAGCCTTTCGAAGGAGGCCACACACTTGCCAAGAGGACAGTGCATAATTCATGAACAGAGGGGTACTACACAGTACCAGTACTGTCACAGACCTTATATAGATCAGAGTTATCATCAGGTGGATGGCATCTAAATTTTTGTAGATCACTGGCTATATATGATAATGTAGATATCTAGATTTTATTTATGCACATCACCCTCTGAGGTGTATATGTGTTTTGAACTCTATATAGCATCATCCTGCATGATGATTTTTTGAATTTGATACAACCATTCACAGGAACAGGATTGTAGATACTCTGGACGTATTCCAAAATGAAATGAACGCATATGCTGAAAAGCATATACTATATGTAATTTTTCAACATTAATGAAAGATTATGATTTTTCCTTGGGAAAAAAAATCAACTAGAGGTCAAATTTACAACTCACAATATTAAAGTATTTAGAAATATTTAGTTAATGATAATGATGATTTTAAAACATTTAATTATCCTGATAATGATAAAATGCTAGTGACAAAGTTAATACTTAAAGATAGTGTAATCTGTGCAGACATTTTTTAATGTATAGATGGAGTACAAGTTACCAAGGAGAAAGAGGTAACTCCAATAAGTTGAGTTTGTGATTTATACGATTGACCCAATGGCCATCGAAGGAAACAAAAAAATCATCAGGCCATATTTTGCAATTTTCTTCTTGGGTATAGATACCAAATCCACCTAAGGAGAATAGTTGGGTAGTTGGGATTCTAACATCCTAGTTATGAGGCTTGGAATAGTATTTGTATTTCATACAACAACCCATTATTACTCAAACTTTTTGAAAGTCATTTTATTTGCATAATAACAACACATAATAGTAAAATTGACATCAAAATTTGGAAGTAAGTTTATTCTTAAGCCTCCTTCTCAATGTTTAAATTTTTTTCTATTGATTTCATTTACTATAAATGAAGTTTTTTTTGTAACTGATGCCAACCACTACTATCTATTGTCCAATCTTGTAAGCTATGGTGGAAGTAGCTTTAGAACATGACCACAATGCCATATTAGTTAATATAAATCCCTTTTTTTAATTGATAGAATGATAGTTTAGGGATTAAATCTTATCGAGGATCAATAATTACAGTTAAAAATGTTTATGTGTGAAATTTCTTCCTTTGAAAGATGATGTTTTGTGATGGAATTTCTTGGAAAAAGCACAATGCACAATTAAGCTTGATGCTACCAAAGTGAAACAGTTGAAGGAAACTATTGAAAATGCCTCCTCCTTTAAATTATTCATCGGTGTGTCCTCTTTATTCGAAATCTAGATGTCATGCTTCTTAGATATCCTTCTTGTTAGTGAAATCATGATGCGTTGGGTCTACTCACCTGAGTCAGTCAGACATTCCAAACTCTTCTTTCTTCATAGGAAAACAAAAAATCTTGGAGTTAACGAAATTTAGCTCTAAACTATAAAACAAGATAGTATTAGGGACAAAGAAATCTAGGACAGAGAAAAAAATAGTACATACACAAACTTATCTTAATAAAAGACCAACAACTAGTCACATGAAATGAAAATAAATCAGCATATGAAGAAGAAAAAAAAAATCAAGTAGGCAAAAAGAAATCAATAATTTCTTTATTCATGGATCTAAGGTTGTCCTAAGCTCCCTAAACATATTGAGATGAAGCAGTGCATGCAACTTCATCAATCAGGCCATTATGCAACTTTTCTATAGCGAGGTGAGATTTCCTGTTATATACCTAGGGGGGATAATATGGGGTACCAAGGGAGGTACCCAAGGTAATAATGTAATAATGGGATGGGCCATAGTAATAAATAAGGTGGTTGACCCATGTCATGTAAGGGACCACAAGTAGTTAATAATAATGTAAGGGGCCCATGGTCTTAGTTGATGGTATGAGGAAATCATGGTAATGATGCAAGGTATTGTATGTATGAGGCATATATAGAGGCTAAAAACTCCACATGGAGAGATATGAAGAGAAGTATTCTTGTATGAACAAGCCTATGGCTTGTGGAGTATTCTCCTTCCTTAAGGAGTGAATGTATGGTGTTGCCCTACCTTAAGGATTTTATCAATAAAGAATCATTTCATATTATTTCTGGGTTTATTTGCATTATATTATATTTTCATATCATATCTATAAT
>APFE030336824.1:3166-15029 GCA_000404065.3 Pinus taeda
ACCTATTCTTGAAAATGGGCGAATGGATTCACTTAAATAAAACCTATTCTTGAAAATGGGCGAATGGAAGGTTGTAACTCCTAATTTCAAGGGCTAAATTTACCTTTTTTACCCTCTCCCTTAAAATAAGGTGGGCTATTTGAGGTGATTTGTAAAAATGTACTATGATACAAAATATTCGCCCACTAAAAATTTAAAACCCCTTAATTTCGCCAAAGGGCAAACATTCGCCCCTAAAATTATCCTTGTTCTCCATTGTCCTCTTGGTAAACTTCCTTCAACTCGGTAGTGATCAGAAATATTTAATAGCATGTGATTTTGCATGGACAACACAAATATCAACATCTTGTTTTTGCTTCTCTTGCATGCTTCACATTTCTACTTGTTCTCTTAGATTGCTAAGAATTTATTTTTTAAAGTTATCAAGCAAATTTCCAAGTTCATCTTGACTTACCGATCTTGATAACAGTTTACTTACCCTTTCCCTTCCTCTTGAGATTTGCTTGCATGTTTCACAAATTTCTTCAAATCATAATTGGTATACATCACCTCTACTCATGAGATCAAGGAGATCAATCCACTCATCTCTAATTGTTCTACGTAAGAGGGTTTTTAGTGTTCCAAATCCTAAATGATGTAATTTTTCCCTCTTAACATTATACATGAATCTCTCAATTAGATCCTGAAGGCTATCATTTTCTTTTTGAGTCATTCTAAAGATTTCTTCTTTAAGATCATGATCTTTATATTTTTCTAGAAATATCTTTTGCATAGCATTCCATGATCTTATTAAATTAGTCCCTAAACTCATAAACCATTTAAGATCTCTACCCTTCAGTGTTTCTAGAAACAATCCCAATTTTTTAGTGTGTTAATGTCCTATGTTATAGTAGTCAAAGCCAAACCTAGTCTTTCTTATTATCTTATGGTCAATTCGTAAAATATTGCTATGATCTCATAGATATCAAGACTTAGTGTCAATGGGATATACTAAAGTTTGATTGGTAAATAAAAATCAAGTTGTCAATGTTTTAAAATGTCTAAGTTTAGTAAGTCTAGGGTTAATGTGTCATCCAAGTCATGAACGAAAAATAGCAGTGGGTCATTATTCTCTCATCATTGAAAAAAATCAGTGGTTTCTTTTCGAGTCAGGTTCCATGTCAAATCAAAGATTTTAACAAAAAAATACCACTGCAAGTTGATGTTGCACTTTCCTTTTTGTTGCACATCTCTATTTTGCTACGCTTCAATATTCCAAATTTGAAAAAACAATCATTGTAATTAAAGGAAAACTTGGATCATGTGGAGGGTGACAAATACATGCATTGGTTCTCAAAAAGTCATCAACCAGGTTTCTCTTCATCCTCAGACACTACAAACAACAAATGAGAGTTGTTGCGTTTTAGCTATAGGGGTTCATTGCACTTCTGCAAGTTGAAGGTTGTCTGGCTACCACAACCATCCCCAGGTTCCAAATTTCTATTCTCTAGCATAATTCATGTTTTCTATTGTTAGATTCATCTTAAACAACCAAGGAGAGTGCCAAAATGAGCTTGCAACCTTCATAAACTTGTACTCACCACGCTTTCTCGCTGCGCCTGTGTATTCGAAAATTTGTTGCATATAAAAACAAAAAAATACGCATTCTGGTTTGTGAGTTGAGTTCTTGTAGTTTGATATTTTTAATATAAGGGAGTTCCATCCAAAACTTGCTAGAAACCATCATCTAAACCCTAATTCCATAGTTGATGCACCCTTGCTACACTAAGTTGTTGAGCATTGTAACTACATTCGAAACCCTAGAATTTCCTTTTCATCATGAGCCATGAAAAAAATAGACATGAAGAAAAATCACAGAGGGGGAGACATAGTCAGGTTTGAGCCTCAAAAGTTTGCCATGGTAAATTCAAGTCTAGCTATTAGGGTTGCATTTGAGAAAACTGGTTGCATCTGATTTTGTGAAAAGATATAGGATTACAATGTTCAAATGACCAAAGAGTTTTCTTTGAACTTCACTTGGGTAGAAGACAAGGTTGGAGATTTGAGTTTACCAGTGTCAGAGGTTATTATTTCAACTGCTACAAAGATCTCTTTGCATGGAGAAAAATGGTTCAAGGGCATGCCTTTAGATATATCCAACTACAAAGATTTCCTAAATCCAAATAAAAACAAAGAATATGGAGCTATTGTGCCAAGGGAATATCTTCTTGAATCCTACATAAAATTACTCAAGCTCATCCAAAGATATTTTACTTGTGAAGGAAAATTTGGGAGGGTTTATCAATAGCACTTCAGGCTGTTGATGCATTTCACAGGTAAAATCCCTTTAAGTCTACCTTTTTTACTTATTTAGGAGCATTAGTAAGATGTCAGATAAGGTTTAGGGTAAGCAAATTCAAGTGGAGCCAAATATATTTCATTTCTCCTAAATCAAATTGTTAATGGTGGAGGAGTTGAAGAAGAAAAATCAGTCATGGCAGGCATTTTTGGATTCATCCAAATTGACACGTGAAATTTCAAGTAGTCCTTAAGGGAAAAAAGGATACATCCTCACCAGTGGAAAAGGATGTTCAACCAGTAGTAGAGAGTTCAATCAAAATGCCACACACTTCAGTTGATCCATCTCAGGATAGGAAAAAGGGAAAAAAAACTTCATTTCTCTCTTGAAGTGGTGGAGGTTTCTAAGAAACCACTCACAAGAGTCGCTGCAAAGAGGTTACCCACTAAGAAAACACCTGAACAACATACTGAATCTCAAGGCACAATATCAGAGAATGTTAATTTATATGACAAAGATAAGGAGATTATGGAACTGCAGAAACAGTTGAAAGGGGCTAATTTGTTCATTGTGCAGCTTCAACCTAACAACAGCGAGTTGAAGAAGAACATTTTGGAAAAGGCAGCTAAAGTTGATGAAGTAGAACCTATGATAAATACAAATTCACTTGTCATTAGGTCTAAAGGTAAAAGAAAAGAAAAAAAAGAGGACATTCAGGAGCTAGAGACTTCACAATCAAGGGTCCCTATGACTAGATCTTCAACGAGGAAATTGGAGTTATAGAAGGAAAGTTTGATCAAAGGATATTCAATGCAAGAAAATAAGAAGGATGATTTGGTTGAATGGAAACACACTTTCTATAGGTTCATAAAACAATTTAAGAAAGCTCAAGATGAAATTACTACGCTTAGAGAAGAAGATGAAAGCGCCAAACAAAAGATACCTGATCACTTGAATATCTGTGAGCCAACATTTTTTGAAGCTAAGTATATGTTGAAGAGAACTTTGGCCTTATATAGATAGCTCAAGAACATTTTTAGCAAAAATATCACTTTGAAAAAGGAGATGAGGGCTACAAAACAACAATTACAGGAGGCATTGCAGGAAAACTAGAAGGAAGAAAGAGGAAATATAGACTTGTTAGCTGAGGCAGCTAAGGTTTGAGTTTGGATATGAAACCAAGATGAATTTTTCTTTTTTACATTTCGTTTGAAGTGCACTAGGCTATATCAATAATATCCTCTACATTTTTGGATTTTTTTTTAAAGGCGGCAATTGACACAGTAACACAACAAATTTGTTACGCTACTGTCAAAAGCATTAAAATTTGATAGAGGATAGAGATTTTGGCACTATTTCTCATGTATGGAGGCTCAAGAAAGTTTTTAAGGTTGTCAATTTATCAACTAACTATAACTATTTTCTGCAATTAGAGACCCCATCACTTAGTCAAATTTATGCAGTTGAAAATTCGTTGCGCTTCTATTGTCGGTGATGGTTTTCAAGGATGGAGGTTTATAGTATGAACATATGTTATCCAAAAGGTATCTAATGATTTCAGGTTTTAAATCACATGTGTGACTCATTCAAAAGCCTAGGAGGTGGTCATAAGCTTGCAAATCATGAATCAACTATGTTTTTTTGCTGCGTTTCTGTTGAAGAAGGAAGTGGTGTAATGAATTCGTTGCGCTTCCACACAATCAACAGTTTGACCTTGAAATTTGAATCCAAACCTAATGAAATCAATTCTGATGGTTATGACAAATGTCTTCAAGTGTTTTTGGGGTTCGAGCCTCATCCTTATGCATGTATTTAATGTAATTTGTTAAATATTCGCTTAGTCAAAACAATTCCCTAATTTCTAGAAAGTAGTTCTATATTTGTTGCTACAAGAAGAAACTGAATATTTTTGGGGGAATTCGGTTCCTAAAGGGAGGAACTAATAGTTTTTTGATCTATATATGATGCATTTTTTTACTAATAAAAGGGTTGGTTGGTTAGGGTTTATTAAACAAGACATTGAACATTGTAAATTTTGATTAAAATGTTTCAGTGAATGATGAAGACCGAAATCTACTTGTTCATGGATTCATGTGTCATTTTTTTATCATGATGTTTACCTCTTGTTTTTGTTTCATTATATTATGCCATTTCCATGCTTAAATGTCATGTCTTCAATGTTTAGTTAAGCAATAATTTATTTCAGAATTCACTTTTAAGTGTTATGTTATAGAAAATTGAACATTTTAATGCTTTTCCTCCATTGTAATAGCTAAAATTCATCCTCAGCTAGATGTTTTAGATGTTATCAACTCCACTACTCCTATGCTCACCTCTCTACAATGAAATTTGACAAAGGTGCCATAAGGATTGCCTACCTTGCCCTTGTCTAAGGATTCCTCATTTTCCCATCATATCACTCAAAATTATTAGCTCAATATGACTCCATGCCCAATGGATTTTCCTTCTTCCTTGCCATCAAAATGTTAAAACCTATTCCTCTCTGATCTTAATACCTAGCCTAAAACATAAGACAAGCACTCATCCAAGTTACTGAAGATTCATATATAGAGAGCCCTTTTTGAAGTTGGAAGTGTTAGATTCCAATTTCAAAGTGATTTGTGGATATCTTTTGGTTCCTCTCCTCAGTCTAGAGGAATTACAGAGTGCTAACATAGTGGCATTGTTGCTGGGGAACACAAAGATTAGGAAATTCCTTGGGAAAATATGCTCTTAAGGATAAATTTGGTTCTTGAGGGTGATAGTGAACTAGAGATAGAATAGGTTGAATATTTACCCAAGTATAGTTTTTCCAAAACCAACTACAATCATTTTCTTTAGGAAAATATGGCTTCAAGAAGAATACATACTAGGAATCATCCGGATCCCAATCCATCCGAGATCTTGACTAGTCCAGAGAAGTTCTTTAGGAAAAAGAGGTCTGCAAAAGAAACAAATACTAGTTTTCTAGAAAGATCTTTGTCCCTCCCTAAAAAAGTAAAATCAATCTATGAGGTTCAATTTGTTTTAAAATTTGAAAATAGTTTATTCATATCTAAATCAGAAACCAACCTATTAGAAGTAGTATTTGATCTGGATAAGCTAAAATCCTATATTCCTTTTCAGAAAGGGAGTGTATCAGAAGTATATAGGGCTATATAGGCACAATTTCATAAACTAGAACATCTTTTGCATCAGCTGCAAGAAATTGCTTCTAAGCCCTCCACATTTCAGCATCCTCTTCTAACAGTTTATCCTCCAACATTTTATGCTCCACTGAATATTCCCTGTTTTCTGGGCCTGTTGTTTATGTTGTTTTCATTCCTTTGTCCTCATAAATTGTTCAAAAAACAGTCTCCTTACCTCACTCATACTCAGTAAATATCCCAAAGGTTAGCACAAGTCCACCTCACACAGTCATGGTTGCTTGCTATGCTCCTTTAAATTTACCAGGCCCATTGCATGATTTTGTTGGCAACAAATGATAATACTAAGAGGAGGGGTGAATCACTATTAAGGCTAATTTTAAACTTTTATGCCTATTTAATTTTCTTATTCAAGCTTGGCAACCCTCAATATAATTAGCAACAATATGCAATATGGTATAAACATGAAATCAACATTCAAGCATACACACCATGAGTTTCATACACATGAGACACAAGGTTTTCACGTGGAAACCCTTTCGAGAAAAAACCACCAAGATTGTTGTTATTGATGTAAAATAAGATCACCTACTCTATTACATCAATCTATTTTGTGAGCACCCATTCACGGAAGAAACAACTCCCTTTGATTGTTTACTAGCACCGACTAGCAAGAAGCACCAACTCCCACTTTTTGTGAACACCTGTCCAGCTTACCAGAAGCCCCATGTGAAGCATCAACCTCATAGATTTTTTGTAAGCACCAACTTGCAGATCCTCGGAATTTTGCAAACTAACTTGTAGGAGGCACCAACCTCCAAGCCTTCTCAAGCACCCACTAGAGATGAAAGCACCAATTTCCTGTATGCAGGAACCAACCCACTCTCAAATAGGAACTGTATGTTCTCTGTAATTTGTCAACCACTCTACCTGATATCATCTATGTTCTCTCTGCTCACATTGCTCACTATGTAGTAGCCCATTGATTTGTTTCAACAATAGTTACTCATCACGGTCCACACAACTTTGTCTCTCCCCTTCATCGACATGCACTCATCTCTCATCCTCTTAATCTCTACAACACACACACAACCTTATTCACACAACGCAGGCACCTTTGGCCTTACTCATAGTGCATAGGAAACTTTAGCCTACACACATCGCACATGCAACTTCTGCCTTTCCTTACAACATCTTAGCTCCTAGGGTGTCTTACCTATGCATAGGCACTCTCACCTTCTCTCTGTAGAACAAGCTCATACTCAGGTTCACATAATAGTGAAAACGCTCAGAGCCTTTCTGCTTAGCTCTTTGGTAACTATGTTGCTTCCCCACCTTGCTCATACAAGCTCTTGGGTTTTTTTCTTTTGCTACCCACCCCGATTGATGTTGCCACTCTGTCCTATAATCACACTGTGCGAGTGTACCTCAGCATGACCCTTCATTTTGATGTTGCATCTGACTTGGTCTCTGCCAATGCATTAACCATGAGAATGGGCACCTAACTATTTCTCCATATTGAAAATGAATTCTTAGTCCACCTACACACTCCAACTAGGCATTGTCCTCTCTTGTGTGCAACTCTCCTAACACTGAGGCTCTCTTGATTGTCTTAGATTTTTCTGTTGATCTTTGACAGTCACCATTTATTCCAGTGACCAAATCTTATGTGCTCATTTACTCTTCAGATACTGACTCATCCAACCTTCAATACTCCCTTATGTTGCTATATCATAGCTTTTACACCACAGTGCAATATTGGAGCCCAAACATCTCGTAACTCTATTGATAATATTTTACGATATGATAGTATTCTGATTGGCCTTTAGCCCCTTCTACTTAGCTCCTTATCACATTTACACCATAGGATCACTACTTGTGCCCGTTAGTATATCACTTAGGTGATATGTCCTTTAGCATCCTACTGGGGACCTTTCTCCTCGTGTTAGTTCTCTGCGCCCTTTGTTTTTGGGTCTCCACAACCAAGTGCCAACAACATCGGAAGCTTCACATATCGCAATCTTCACAATGGTGAAGTATTCTAATATGTCGATTGTCGACCTCCGATATGACGAACCCCTTCCACTTAGCCCTTCCCATATTTCTCACCATAGGACCAAGGGTCATGAAATGTCACTTAGCCTTGAGGTGATAGAGCATTTAGACTCTTTCCGGGGGCCATTCTCCCTGATCCAGGTGGATATTGGTGGCCACCCGCTAATTCCACTTGGATCCCCTCTAGTGCTTCTTTCAGTTTTTTCAGTTTCCTTAATTATAGCACAGTTTACTATGTTTAGCAGTTTTTCGGGTCCTAAACTTCCGGAGCTGTTTTGAGGCCCTAAGCGACGTTTTTTTGGAAATCTACCACCATCGATTTTTTACCTAAAAATCTTCTTTTCCGTCATATTCCTCAGAGATATCTTTCCAACGGGCTATCATGCACATCAAACGGAGATAACACGACCAATTCGCGACCGTCGCGACCCCGGGAAGTTGATGTACCAACTTACCCAAAAACGGGGCCCACAATTTGGTGTTTCATCTTCTAGGGTTAGGTTTTGGAATGTGAAGGGTTTTCCATTGTTTTCTCACAATAATAGGCTTTTCGACCCTCATTGTAACAACATTCAAAGCATGTAGCCAACATTCTTCTAGAAAATAAGCTACCATACCAGGCTGGTTTATTTCATTTCTGGTTGTAAAAGCATATTTCAGTATTTTCCATTAATGAAATGAGTATTATTTCACTTGCATCTTTTGTACTATGGTTATCTCTGTAATTTGTTGTGTTCTTGTTTAAGTCTGGATCGTGGTATCGAGCGGTCTGTTTCTTTTTTTTCTTTGCATGTCCCCAACAAGGTCGGGATATAAGGAGTTAGGGCTTGAGCTGGTCAAACCTTTGCAAGACCAGCCTCACAAATCCCAACGGCCTCCCATGGCAGATGAAAAGAAAGATGAGGGAGCAGGAGATCCTATCAAAATCTTTCTCGAAGAAGCCCTCGAGTGACAACGGAACGCGATGATGGACAGCTTTGCCCAAATCATTCAGCGGCTACCCAAAAGTGAGGCATCAGCTTCCAGCAGCTACTCTGGAAATGCGACGCCCTTTAAGGTACAAGTTAATTTTGAAATCCCCATATTCGAGGGTTGGATAGATGCAGATGCCGTAGATAAATGGTTAAATCTGCTAGAGGGTTATTTTTCTGTTCATGAATTTTCGAGTCAAGAAAATATTGTTTTCGCTCTTCTCAAAGCAGCTCCCCACGTCAAGGACTGGTGGGAAACCTACTGCGAGCAGAAGGATGAAACTACAGGCTCGCTATTTTCAGCCGCACTCACCTGGAATTCATTCCGGGATGCCATTAAGGAGCAATACTACCCTGTTGGAAGCTATGAGGATGAATACATAAAGTGGACCATGCTACGGTAGGGAAGGGATCAAGATGTGCCAGAGTTCACCAATCTTTTACATACCCTTCACACAAAGTTGGGTATCAAGGATTCAGAGCAGCATGTGATACTCAAATACTGTGACTGCCTGCACAAGTACATCCAGGAAGAAATGGAATTCCTAAACTTCTCCTCGCTCGGCATAGCATATCGATATGTCGTCAAGATCGAGCATAAGTTTAAACAAATGAAGCGAGACTTTGGATCTGCGAATCCAAAGCAAGGGAAAGGTGCCCCGAAACCACAGAACAAAGGACAAAGCCAAGGTAGGGCAGCCCAAGATAACCCGCCAAAGCTACAAGAAAAGAACAGTGCCACAAAGCCGAAAAAGGACATAGGAAAATGGTGTGAGTTCCATAAGAGCTCCTCTCACAACACAAGTGAGTGTCAAGTGAAGCAATCACTAGTGGCTAAGCTAAAGGTTTCGGAATCAGATGCAGGTTCTGACTCTGAGTCAGAACCTGACAAGGGGATTGACAAAGGGAAGCAGATCATTGATGCGGATCCCAACGCCACTGTTGCTACTGCCAAGATCCAGAAAAATGAACCCGAAGATCCAGAGGAGGAGGAGCGTCTTTCTTCCACTCCCAGATGTGGGTAAGGGCTCCCCGCTTAATTAGTTCATTGTCGATAGGTGGGAGCCAAAAGAACCTCATTTCCAGCAGAGGTCTTGAAGCGGTTGAGCTTACCAACCACAAGCACGATCCACAACCGTACACCATCGGGTGGCTACACCAGGACATGAATCTTCGCGTGAGCCAACAGTGTCGCCTTTCCATACAACATCCAAGCCCTTCACAGATGAGGTATTGTGTGACATTGCTCCCCTTGAAGTTTGTGATGTATTATTAGGACAACCATACTTGTGGAAGCAACATGTTGTGTATGAATCAAGGCCCTGTGCTATTATTATTACATTGGGAAATCAGTTGTACAGGATACTAGAGGTAGCACCGCCTACTGCCATATCTTTCATTACTGCAAAACAATGCAGTAAACTCATTTCCAAAATTGGAAAATTTATTTTCCTGACGATATGCCCTCAAGGAAAGAAGAAGACGGTGGCCACAACCTCCAGACAAGGCCCCTCTGCGCGACAACTACAGGTGGACAAGGTCGTGGAGGAGTACAAGGACATCTTCACCTCCCCCGTAGGGGTTCCTCTGCACTGTCAGGTCAAGCACTCCATCAATCTGACCCCAGGTGCGCCACTAGCCAATGGACCAATTTATCGACGCTCCATTCTGAAGAACGATGAAATCAAGAGGCAGATTCAGGAGTTGCTGCAAAAAGGCCACATTCGTCCGAGTTAATCACCTTGCGGGAGCCCAATGGTGTTGGTACAGAAGAAGGATGGGACTTGGAGACTCTGTATTGACTATCGGGCGCTGAACAAGATCACTGTTCGTAATAGGTACCTGATCCCATGGATTGATGACCTCCTGGACCAACTAAAGGGGGAAAAATATTTCAGCAAGATTGATCTGAAGTCAGGATATCACCAGGTACCGATAGAACCCTCTGATGTGTGGAAGACTGCCTTCAAAGCCATGGAGGGCATTTTAGAATGGTTGGTTATGCCTTTCGTGTTGACAAATGTTCCTGCAACCTTCATGAGGCTAATGGATGACATCTTGCGGCCATTCACCAACTCATTTGTAGTGGTATACTTGGATGACATTCTGATATTTAGCCAGAGTTGGGAAGAGCACCTCCACCACATCCAACAGGTTCTCCAAAAACTACGACAACACAAGCTATGTGCCAATTTGGAGAAATTCACTTTTGGCATGACCCAGGTTCAGTATCTGGGATACATTATTGATTAACATGGGGTGCATGTGGATCCAGCCAAGATCCAAGTCATTCGGGATTGGCCATCTCCAACCACTCTGACAGAGGTCCGCAGCTTTCTAGGTCTTGCCAACTTCTACCGCAGGTTCTTGTTGGGGTTTTCTCATATCACTTGGCCTTTGAGTCAAGTAACCAAGGGAGGAGCGAAGGCAAAATTTTTTTGGTCTGAATCTCAACAGAAGGCATTCATAGAGTTTAAAGATCGCCTCTGCACGGCACTACTGCTCGTGTTACCAGATTTACAACAACCATTTGAGGTCGAGACATATGCCTCTAACTATGCTATTGGGGCAGTCCTCACTCAACACGGGCATCCAGTGGCATATCACAGTGAAACACTTTTAGAAACAGTCCGGAAGTATCCCACTTATGATAAAGAGATGTATTCCATTGTGCAGGCCTGCCGACAATGGAAGCATTACATTTTGCGGAAGGAAACGGTCATCCACACAGACCACCGACCCCTGCAGTTCATACAGACCCAAGGGAAATTGCAGAATGATCGCCACCAGAAGTGGTCCACATACTTGCAATAGTTCCATTTGAATATCAAGTATAAGAAGGGCAGCACTAATAATGTTGCAGATTGCCTCAGTCGACCACCGATCATGGCGTTAACCACTGTGCTCAACTCTTGTGGGCACGAGACTTCTGATTGGCCACTGCTCTACAAAAGCGACCCGGAATTTGGCCACACATACCAGAACCTCTTGGAGGGTTAGCATGTTCCAAATTTTCACCTCCAGGACGACCTGTTATGCCACTTGGGTCACCTTTGTGTTCCTTCAAGCGAGCGTACCAAGATGATTTGGGAAGCACACTACAGTCCGGCTGTTGGGCATTTTGGGGTCGAAAAAACGGTGGCAGTACTGCAGAAGTATTTCTATTAGCCGAATCTTCGAACGGATGTCAGGAAGTACATCAGGTCATGCACTACCTGCGCCATTGCCAAACCGACCATCAAGAAGCAAGGCCTGTATACCCCGCTGCCCACCCCTAATCAGCCTTGGGAATCCATCTCCATGGATTACATGTTAGGCCTTCCTTCCACTAGGCATGGAAATGACTGTGTTTTTGTGGTCGTCGACAGGTTCTCGAAGATGGCCATTATGGCGGCCTGCAAGAAGAATATCAC
>APFE030336824.1:15916-27308 GCA_000404065.3 Pinus taeda
TTTTCCATTGTTTCTCAACAACAAATAGGCCTTCGAGCCTCATTGTAACATAGTTCAGAGGCATGTAGCCACACATCTCTTCTCAAAGATAAGCTACCATCGCCCTGGTTGGTTTATTTCCATTTCTGGTTGTAAGCATATTTCAATATTTTCCGTTAATGAAATGAGGTATTATTTCCGTTGCATCTTGTGTATATGGTTATCTCTGTAATTTGTTGCGTTCTTGTTTAAGTCTGGATCACTCCCTTTGTTAACAACTCTCTACCCCTGGTTCTTTAAGTTCTTCTAGACCATGTGCAAGCCAAACATCGGAGTCCCTCTTATCAGAAATTTTTCAATAACAAACTGTTATAAAGTTATGATATCTCAATCCTACGATCACCAACTTCTGACATGAAATCATCACTGCCACATGGTGACTCCTTAGAGGTGACATGTGTTACCCAGTTATGGCCCATTAGGCCCCCTTAAAATGGCAAATCTCTCTGCCACATGTCCTGTCACACTACCACGTCATGCTGACATCATCTACCACTATACCTTATCGGAGCCAACCAGACGCTACCATGTGTCCTTATCAAAGAGAATCACATGTTGCCATGTGTCCTTATCAGAGCCAATGATATGCCACCATGTGTCCTACGAGAGGAGAGAGAAAAGGGCCCACCGACCTTTGATTTTGCAATGAAATCCTTTGTTAATTCTCTATCGGCATCCCCGACAACTTTTAATGCTATCAAAACTTTTGACAATACTGAAAATTTTTAAAGTTTTTCACTTTCATAAGTTTCGATCCTCTGATTTCCAATGTTCTGATCTCCTCTGAGATTTGATGTTTCCTACTTTGATGTATTGGACCTCCGACATTACAACTTCTGATAATGTGATGCACTGATAATGCGACTGTCGATATCTCTAACCTCCGACATGCGATCAACAATATCTCCAAAGCTCTGATGTTGCAATCGTCGATATCTCTTGTCCTACGATATGTGATCTCTGATATTCTGGATCTTTGTTCTCTAATATGCTGATATTCCTTCCTGCCTAAGGCTTCAAATCCTTGAACGTCAGCAACCCATAACTTTTGAACTAGGAATCCATTTCTGCTCTTCCACATATCATTGGAAATCTCTTCTAGAGAAATTTCCAATGGAGAGGGTCTGATGTAGGCTTTGAGCCCATCTGCTACCTCTACGATTGCTCTAAAATCTCTGCCACTCTTCTGCTCCTTGACTCTTTGGATAACTAAAATCACACCCACTATGGTGATCCTTTGCATGAAGCTTGCAACTATCATGAAATTCCATCTGGTTCATCACTATAATCATAATTTTATGGCTTATCCAATAAGTCTTCTACTTTGATGATCTTCTACTTAAAGCTTTCATCTATCATAGGAATCCTTCTAAACCATGAACAACCATGGGATTCCTCCTGGGACATCACTGCCAACATCTATTGCAAAAAACATCCAAGCTAGTTTGGTTGACATCAATGCCAACACTCCTACCAAAAGTTAGGCAATGTCAACTACCCAAAACATCTCCCTAGCATGACTTTTGACATCAATGCCAGCACACTTTCACCTTCACTAGGCCATTGGCCATCTCAACAATGCTAACTTTCCAACAATTTCCCTCTTTAGCATTGATGGCAACACTCCATCCTTCTCTTCATGTGATGGCCAAACCTCATGTTGCTTCCACACATCTCATTGCATGAGACACCACTGGCCTTCTTCCTTCTAGACAGGCCTTCAGAGCTTCTTCACAAATTCTCTCCCCCTTTGACATCAATGACAAGGGGTTACAAGTTTCCTTTCTCTCCCCATGCAATCAACGACTGCATAGACCAAAGTCTAGCAACTAGATGTGCATTCTTCTTTGCAGACATCTCTAACAGGGTTGTCATTACTACTACTCCATAAACTGGGAATATTTGATATGCTCTCCCTAAACATATCCCGCCTTTGATTGGAATGCCTCCAGTTTTGGACACTTTATGGCTATTGGTTGAGCACTCTTTCCACTGATGCATATTTTGTATCAATTAAAGATTGATACCAATTAAACTACTCATCGTATTTCTTCTGCTACAAATACCAATTAATGATGATGCATTTATTCTTAGACTTTAATGTTGTTGTTGTTTTCGAGACTATTCTTACTTTATTTTAGCATCTCCACTTCTCCCCTTGAGATCATATCGTTACAATAGGGACTAATTCACATCTAATACCAATTGCACCCAAGAAATGATACAAATGGGACAATGTACGAAACAAAATCTAATATATATTTTCTTAAAAAGAAATGTCCATTTGCACACAAGGTTACTCAACATGATCCCAACACAACCAATTGACATAGGGATACCAATTGAGGGTTAAAGGACATGAAAAGCTTACATCAATTGTGTCATGAACACAAGACTACTTTGCATAATCAAACTCACAACTTAAATGAAATAAGGGTATTTCACCAAAGATGCAAACCTTTCATTTTCTCAACAATGTCCCTTTCTGAGGCTGCCAATTGTTTCCTTTTACTACTTATCAAAGCAGGTCCCCTTGAGCCAATGCTCTTTGATCTCCTGCAACAACTTTCTCACCTTTGTGTGGGGGCTGATCCTATGGACCTGACTTGACTGTGGGCTTCCTATCATTTCAAACTTCTACTACAACCCATCTTGTTCCCACAACATAAGATATTGTTGTGTACTCCTCATGTTGGCTACATTCCTCTTTTTCAATGCTGATACTTTCAAAATAAACCAATTCATTCTAGTAAGCATCAAGAAAAACACAAAAATACCTTCATCAATCAGATGCACATGTTTGTTTATTATTTTTGGCTTCCTACATCTGTCTTATTTGACCTCCCTTGCGGCCATTCTCCTCCTTCACTAAAGAGAAACAGAGGATCTACTCCTGTTGAGAAGATTCTCCTCCTTCACTGAAGAGAAACAAAGGATCTACTCCCCCTGAGCAGATTATAATCCTTCTTCTTCCAGAATTTCAATGGATGGGTTTTCATAGAAGCATTACCATCTTGCTTCCTCTTTACCCCTATTTGGGTCTTCTCTTGATTGTGCATGCATAAAGGAAAATTATCTTTTACCTCCTCTTTCTTCACCCAAATCCTTTTGATGCCTTTCTGCCTTACAGAGAGGTCCATCACATGGGTAAGATGATCATTCTCCTTATTTCTTCCTCCTCTTTTCATCCTTCTCTTTTGACACAGAGCATTGAAGACAAGTCTGTATTTCTCAACTCCATTCTTTCTCCTTATCTTCAAATCCCAAGTTGTTGCATTCACATGCATTTGCTGAGAAGCATTCATTTCTTCAAATTTTCCAGCCAGCTCTCTTATGCTCAATATTTCCACAGTTGTAGCATTCAACATGGCTTAAGACCGGGGAAGAGGAGTTACATTTCTTGACAACATTCTTGCCAAAAATCCTATCATGGCCAACATGCCTTCTCCTAGCCTCTTTGTGCATTCTTGGGTTGCTTCTACCCAACACATCTTGTGTCCTTGCACGTCATCTATAGTCTACGGCTTTATGTCCAAAATTGTTGCAAGAAAAATAATAGCCATAAAAAGTCTTATGCTGACAAAGGTTACCTTTTCTTTGAAGGTTCTGTGTTTGAGAAGGAGGGGTCCTTTGCTGGCTCTTCATGTGCCTTCTATGAAAGTTTGCATTTCAATCATGCACTCTTCCTTGCAGCTACCTTTCCCTCTTTTTCCGCACTTCCTGCTGCTGCTTCTTAGCCTTTTGTTGTTGCCTTTAATTCTCTCGTTGTTGTTTTTTTCCATGCTGCTACTGCTATCCAACAACCTTTCTTTCTTTGTTGTTGTTGGAATCTTGAATTTCCATTACATGGGAAGTTGACCCTTCAGCATTCACAATCTTAGAGCTTGGTTTTTCCTTGAAACCCACACCAGTCTTGATGAGAGGGGATATTCTTACCAAGCATCTCATATAAGACTTTCTTGCTCCCTTCAAGCTTCTAATATTGAGACAGCTGCATTTTTTACTTTTCTAAGTAATGTCTCAATGAGACTACCTTAGTTTGTAGTCTCTCACAGTAAGCTTCCTTCTCGCTCAGCTGATTTGTTAACATCCCAGTCAGTCTGCTAGTCTCTTATTGTTGAGCATTTATTTCAACCATTTTTTTGCTCAACTTCTCATACTCAAGTTCATATATTTTCAGTTTCTCCTCTCGCTTGAGATTTTCCTCTGATAGGTCCTTGATCTCCTTTAGGGCAGAGATCAACTTCTTTCTAAAAAATATCCTCACATCTAAATCTTTTTCCTCACTATAAGAAGTGCTAGCTGAGTTACCGCAAAGATCTAAGCTCATCTCTATGTCCATGGAGTCTTCCATAGGTTTAAGGGTTATCCCTTCATCATCACTACTTGAGGTATTCTCCTTTACTCCTATGGATGAGCACATCGGGAATCTCTCTTCTTCCTCTATGGATTCCTCTTTTTCTATTGCTACTAAAGTGGATCTATCTTCTTTACAAATATAGATGCATAGATATCTCTATCTTCAAATGATACACATGTACATCTAGATAATGAAGAACCTATCTCTTTGCACTTATCACACAACAATAGCTTACCTTTGGAGCAACAAGATATCCCTTATGAGACTTCTTCATCACCACCCTAAGTGTGGTGAGCAATAACTTCTGCATATTTTGTTTCATTACCAGGGTAGCAAGGCTCCTCAACCTTTTCTTGAGCCACATTTCTATCTCCACCATACAGACATGGCAATCTATCCAACACTTCCGTCGCTGACACATAATGCCTCACTTTATCAGAATTCAGCTTTGCTAGCACATTCATGATGACCTCCTTAGATTTTTCATTATGCTCATTCTTTTCTCTATACACTACATAGATATACATATTAGCATCCAAGGACATCAAATAGGCTTCCATTCTAACCTTCCATATTTCATACCAGAGTTCATGGCCTGATCTTTATAAGAATGGAACTTATTTTACTGTTAGCCAAGCTGGATTAGCCACTGTTTTCCTTTGATCTACCTTCTAACAAATAAGCTATTCCTGAAGGAACATGGCTCCGAGACCAATTGTTGGAAACAAATGATAATACTGAGGGGGGGTTGAATTAGTATTAAGGCTAATTTTAAACTTTTATGCCTATTTACTTTTCTTATTCAATCTTGACACCCATTCATATAATCAACAACAATATTTAATACGGCAGCAACATGTAATCAACATATAAGCATACACACCATGAGTTTCATACACATGAGACATAAGGTTTTCATGTGGAAACCCTTTCAAGAAAACACCACCATGCTTGTTGTTGTTATTGATGTAAAATAAGAGCACCTACGCTATTACATCAATCTGTTTTGTGAGGACCCACTCATAGGAAGCACCAACCCCCTTTGATTGTTTGCTAGTATCGACTAGCAGGAATCACCAACTCCCTCTTTTTGTAGATACCTGTCCAGCTTACCAGAAGCACCATGTGAGGCACCGACCTCATGGATTTTTTGAAAGCACCAACTTGCAGGTCCTTGGATTTTTGCAAGCCAACTTGTAGGAGGCACCAACCCCCAAGCCTTCTCAAACACGCACTAGAGATGGAAGAACCAACATCTTGTATGCAGGCACCAACCCACACTCATCACCACCTCGAGTGTGATGAATAGCAACTTCTTCATATTATGTTTCATTACTAGGGCAGCAGGGCTCCTGAACCTTTTCTTGAGCCACGTGGCTATCTCCACCATACAGAAAATGTAGTTTGTCCAACATTTCCATTGATGACACATAATGCCCCACTTTATCAGCATCCGGCTTAGCTAGCCCTTTCATGATGACCTCCTTGGATTTTTAATTATGCTCATTCTTTTCTCTATATACTACAGAGATATACATATCAGCATCCAAGGACATCAAATAGGCTTCCATTCTAACCTTCCACATTTCATACTAGAGTTCATGGCCCGATCTATATAAGAATGGAACTTCTTTTGTTGTTAGCCAAGATGGATTAATCATTGTTTCCCTTTGATCTACCTTATAACGCTTAAGCTATTCCTGAAGGAACATGGCTCTAATACCAATTGTTGGAAACAAATGATAATACTAGTGGGGGGGAGGTGAATTAGTATTAAGGATAAATTTAAACTTTTATGCCTATTTACTTTTCTTATTCAAGCTTGGCATCCATCCATATAATCAACAACAATATGTAATATGGAAGCAACATGTAACCAACATACAATCATACACACTATGAGTTTCATACACATGAGACATAAGGTTTTCACATGGAAACCCTTTCGGGAAAAAAACACCATGCTTGTTGTTGTTATTGATGTAAATAAGAGCAGCTACTCTATTACATCAATCTATTTTGTGAGCACCCACTCATAGGAAGAACTACCTCCCTTTGATTGTTTACTAGCACTGAATAACAGGAATTACCAACTCCCTCTTTTTGTAGACACCTGTCCAACTTATCAGAAGCACCATGTGAGGCATCGACCTCACAGATTTTTTGCAAGCACCAACTTACAACTCCTTGAATTTTTGCAAGCCAACTTGTAGGAAGCACCAACCCCCAAGCATTCTTAAGAAACCACTAAAGATGGAAGAACCAACATCCTTTATTGATATGAAAATAACTCTTGAGTGACCTCAGTTAAGTTATTAATGAATGAAGGTATTATAGACTCATGTGTTGGTGTGTGTCTATGTCATTTTAGGAAACGGATCGATCAGATTGCAAAATACACAAACACTAGAAAATGGAAAACAGTAAGAGAAACACAGTAAGCAAATGAAAGAACACAACAATTAATAAGGAGTTCACCCTATCCTCCAGGGCTACGTCTCTAGTCCAGCTTTTAGTGGTGGCCTTCTTTTATTGTGTCTTTAAAGTAGAGATTTACAATGAGGATCTCAACTTGAGTCTCCTGAAATAGAAGTGATGCTTGGCAGGGTGGTTCTTAGATTCCTGAAGCCACTAGAGTGCACAGATTCTTTTCCTTTCCAAGTCTTGACCTCTCTAGTCTTTAATGGGAGGAGCCCAATGTGGTGCTCAATTCCCGACAAATCCTCACAGGGATTGCTTGAACCTCTCAAGCTTTTTGTCTGCTCGATGCTACCTTATGCTACAGATCAGCTTGGCCCTGCCTCTTACTTTGCTGTATCTTCTTTCTATGTCTTCGTTCTCTTCTCCTCTCGGTGTCCTCTGTTCTGTTTGTTCATTTCTTAAAGCCAATTTGTCCCTGACTGTTCACTTCCTCTTCCGCACCCGTCAAATCACCTACTGCTGCTCGCTTGGAGTTCCCCATCTCTACGTCATCGTCAATGAATCACAGGGAGTGGCCACTTGTCCTCTTGCGAACTACGCCAGCTCTTCCTCGTCGGTTCGGTTTTTCAGTTACGCTATGGTTTGACTCATCCTCCATCTCAGCAGTCAAATCGGACGTCAAACTTCTCTATGCCACGGCTTAATCCCCTATCAAATTCGGTTCCTCCATCAGGTACAATATTCACCATCAAATCTGGATCCCCCAGATCCTATGAAATTTTCTCATTTCACGCAGTTGACTTGCTCGATAGTTAGCATGCGATGAGCGACAATATTCTCTCTCATCCACCTGCCACACGTCAGGCGCTAAATGGAATCGCTCATTTTTCTCTAAATCTTCTTACCACCCAAGGGTGCCCCCGATATACCACCGGTTTTGAAGCACGGGACCCGCCTTTTGCCTTAGCACTTTCCCCATGGTTTTCCCGGCTTCCATGCGACTGAGTGCTTTGGGGCTTTTTCCTTCTCGAGGGGTTTTTCCCTAATCGCGCATCAGAAATGCCCTCTATTTCTGATTTAAGCTTCCCAATGGCTAGTTTTGCCTCCTGCACAGACTCCATGGGCCTTGGTCAGCGCGCTTTGACCGAGGTCCTCGTCGTTCCTTGCTGGCTGCAATTTGCAACTGTCAGAGGTCTTCCTGATCACTCTTTGTTCACAAATTTGCAATCCTTCCTGTTTTGATACAGTCATGGCATCTTGATTATTTTTCATGGATCTGATTTGGATCACGGCCTTCCCACCGAAAAAGCTTTTGGACCACCAAAATTTGGTTTTCAAGCATCGACTAAGTGAGGGTATAGTTGTCTCACTCGTCCAATCCCTATCCACTTTGCACTGCTAGGCTTTGAACCCTTGAGCCCAATTCTGAGGTACTCAACATCTCCTCTACGCGTCGTCCTCACCTTCCTGTCCAAAACTGTGTCTTCCTACAATTCATTAAGATATTCAGGTAGCAGGTCATCAATAGAAGGCAATTAACTCTGCTCTTCAGGATCCTCAATTAGAGAGGGTTCAAACAATCTCAAGCAATCTGCATTTACGACTGAGTAGATGCGCATGTAAGCTGGTAGATCAAGGTGAAAAGAATTTTCACCAATCTTCTCAAGTATTTTAAAAGGTCCATACCTTATAGGTTTTAGCTTCTTACATTCACCTTGCATCCTGTCCTTGCTGATATACACCCAGACCTAGTCACCAACTTGGAAACTATGCTCCATCCGATGCTTGTAATGCCTTTCCTTGTATTTGGCTTGGCTCTTTTCCAACTATTCTTGTACTGCCTGGTGGATTTCTTAGATTTGTTCAATGAACCTAGTTGCCCTATCCACATCACTGTGTCCCTCAACTGTGGTATCTTTACCAAAGACAAAATCCAAAGGAGATCTTGGTGTGAAACCAAAACAGGTCTCAAAAGGATATCTCTGTGTAGAAGAATGTTTTACTCTGTTGTAAGCATGCTTCACATAACACAAATGTTCATCCCAAAGCTTAGGATGTTTGCTGCAATATCCTTTGAGCAACTGGATCACTATCCTATTAACTACTTTTGTCTGGCCATCAGTTTGTGGATGAAAAGATGTGCTTTTCTTCAGTTTGGTGTCCATCAGTTCCCACAGACTTGACCAAAACTTCCCCACAAATCAGGTGTCTCGATCAGATACAATGGAAGTAGGTAATCCAAAATGAACCCATACATGTTCAAAGAATAATTTAGCAGTTTGTTTAGCTATAATATATTTATTACAAGGTATCAAAATACAAATTTTGTTGAACCTATCCACAACAACATATAGATAATCATGACCTTTCCTAGATTTAAGTAGTCCTCCAACAAAATCCATGGAAACACTTTCCCAAGGGTGAGAAGGAACTGGTAATGGAGTGTACAAGCCTATTTTTCAGTTGCTGGGCTTGCTTTTAGCACACATAGTACACCCTCTTACATATCTAGAAACTATCTCATTCATTTCTGGCCAATAACAAAATCTTTATAGCTGTGCAATTGTTTTACTTACCCCAAAGTGACCTGATACCAGAGAAGTGTGTGCTTCTCTAATTATCTTTACTCTTTCAGTTTGTGGAATTCATAACTTCACACAATGCTATAAGTTTCGGTCCTTTACATGATAATCCAATTCTTCTACTCGTTTGCCTTGACTTAAAGTTGCATATACATCTTTAAAGTCTATATCTTGAGCATATTGTTCAATTTAGCTTTCATGTAGCACATAATTATGCTTAAGTATAGTAGATGCATTTATAATGGGTCTAGATAACATATCTGCAACTTTATTATCTATGCCCTTTTTATATCTGATGACTAAATGAAACTGTTGTAGAAAACCCATCCATCTGTAGTGTCTTGATTGCTGCAATTTAGTTTGGGAGTGTAGATATTGAAGTGGTTGATGATCAATATGTGTTACTGTCTCTTTGCCCATTAAGTAATGTTTCCACTTTTTCACACTTTGTACTAATGCAGACAATTCTTTATCATATGTAGGATAGTTAACTACTGCAGGATTAAAAGTCTCAGAATGATAACATATGGGTTTACCGTGCTGTGTCAACACTGCTCCCATGGCATAGTCACTGACATCTATTTGGATCTCAAATGGTCTTTGAAGATCAAGCAGTGCTAGTACAGGTGTTGTACTAATCTTTTCTTTCAAGGTGTCAAAGGCTTTCTGCTGTTTGCCTCCCCACTGAAACACCTTGTTCAATATTGTTAAAGCATATAAGGGAGCTGCAATGGAGGAGAAGTTAGAAATGAACTTCCTCCTATATTGTGCTACTCCTAAGAAGCTTCTAACTTCTGTAGCAGGTTTAGGCCAGTTCACAATGACTGCCACCTTAGAGGGATCTATCTTCAATTCACCACCCCCTACTATATGATCCAAATAATTCAGAGATGTTTTGCCAAATTCACATTTTGGGAGTTTAACATGAAGTTTTTCTCTTTTCAAAACATCTAATGTTTGCTTAACATGCTTTAAGTGTTATTCCCACATTTTGCTAAAAATTAGAATGTATTCCAGATACACAATAACAAAATCATCAAGAAAAGGTCTGAGTATATCATTCATTAATCTCATGAAAGTAGCAGGAGCATTAGTTAAGTCAAAAGGCATAACCAACCACTCATATAATCCCTGCTTTGTTTTGAAAGTAGTCTTCCATGAATCTTGTTCTGCAACTCTAACCTGATGGTATCCATTGTGCAAGTCTAGCTTGGAGAAATAAACAACTTCCTTCAATTGATCTAAAAGATCATCTATGCGAGGAAGGGTATAATGATCTTTTATTGTTATCTTATTCAGTGCTCGGTAATCAATGCACATTCTCCACAAGCCATCTTTATTTCTCACCAAAATGATTGGTGACCCACATGGTGATGTGCTAGGCCTGATGAACACTTTCTCGAGCAACTCCTGCACCTGCTTCTTGATTTCAACATTCTCTAAAGCAGACAACCTATACATTCCAATGTTAGGCAATAGAGCATCTTGCTGCAAAATAATATCATGTACTATTTCCTTTTTGGGTGGTAGACATTTAGGTTCTTGAAACAAGATATCATACTCTAAAACAACCTTTTCTAAATCAGCTTGCTGTTTAGCATTACAACCCTAAAATATATTGGTTTTATTAGGTTTCTTTTCCTTTACAACCATCAGTAAGAATTGTTTGCATGAATTTATCATTATTTTCATCTGCCCTAAGTTTATGAGAGTATAATTATTCTTGAGCTTATGAGCTCTTACGAAGTATTCAATTTCATCTTTAACGAGTAGATACTTGAGAAGCTGAAATCGGATGATCCACATTGTTATCCATTCTTTTGTCAACGTTTCGAGCCTATACCAAGACTCATCATCAGGACTTGCTTATGTTGGGTTGTGTTATATTCTTTCCACGACTAACCTACGTAGTGAACCGGGGAGTTAGAGGGGGGGTGGAGCCCCCCCTTCGTTGTGCCGATTGCGCAGCGGAGGGGCGGCAGCCCCCCCT